>VXAV01007848.1:0-27477 GCA_013399715.1 Alectura lathami | reverse complement strand
CGGCGGGGAGGAGTGGGGATGTGGGACTCGGGGCGGGGCTCCCCCCGGGGACGTTCCCCCCTCCCGGCCCGGGGCTCCGCTTCCCAGAGCCTCGGTGTGTCTGTCTGTGTCTGTGTGTCCGTAGGCACAGCCCAGTGCGAGGCTGCAGGAAGCTGGGGCGTGCCCTGCGCGGGATCCGGCGGGTGGATGCTCACTGCTCTGTCCCTCGCCGCAGGGCCCACACTGCAGCACTGGCAGCTCTGGGTTTCCCTAAGCAGATTGGTGACCCCGGGGAGGGCTGGCAAGGAGTTCCAGGGGTGCCCGGCACGGGTGCATCTTCAGCGACGGGTTGCATGGAAGAACAGAGTTCTGCTGCATCCATTCACTCAGGTGGAGGCACAGGCATGTGTGGGGCAGGATTTGAGGAATGAGAGTCTGGCTGTTCCAAAGTTGGAGTTCAATCTCCGATTTACACAGTGGGACCATGCCCAGGAAGGCAACATCTCTGTGATTTGCTCCTGCAATGGCTGTTGGTTCTGGCTGTTGGGCAGGGAGTTTTAGCTCCTGAAAGCCAGGTCCTGTTTAGCTGATCTTCACAAAATGGGGGTGGGGCATGTTCCAAAATGCTGGAGGACTCAGGTGCTTGGAGAGGAAGGGGTGGCTGCACTCTGGTACTTCAGCCATCACTCATTCTTCAAGCACAGCTGGTCTGTTGAAATAATCCTCACCCTCCATAGACCCTGAGGGAGTCCTGAGCACTGCCACCATCACCTCTCCCCTCCTCACACACCAGCTCCAAATTAGACCCGCTTCATTGCAGAGACAAGAGGATTCGGCATCCAGCCACCAAAACTGTAAATCTTGGGAGAAAGACAGAGAGAGGCGTGCTTGGCTCCCTCCTCCTGGCAAGCACAGGCGTGTTCCCTGCAGCACAGGCTTTGGCTGCGCAGCCCTCCTGTAAGTGGTCCCATCAGCGCATCAGCCAGCCAGAGGGAGCTCAGAGTATTTTGGGGAGGTGTAGGGGGAAGGTGGGTCAGGGGCCAAAGCAAGAGGGAGTGCAGAGGAAGTTTTGCCCAGCCTGCTTTCAAAGAATGCAGTTTGCCCGTCCCTCCCAAAAATGCACAACATTTCCCCACTGCTGCCATGCCCACGCGCAGTGAGCTGCTGCTCCGTGCTGCAGCTGGATGCTGCCCGCGACGACGGGAGCTGGTGCCATTTGTGACTGCAAGCCCCGGAGGACTGAAACATCTGGGCTGCCATCAGTACATTCCTCACTAATGAGGCTATTTCGAGCTGCATTGCTGCTGTGGGCTGGGTGCACGCCCTGCTTTCAGAGCCACCGTGCTTGGGGCTGTGCAAACAGAGCAAGGACGGTCTCCTCCCCAGGGACTCTGATCTGGCCCCTGTTAGAGGTGGCCTTCTGCGTCGGGTGTGAGGTCTGAGATCTCAGCTCCTGTGCCTCTGGGTAAATTATCTGACCTTGTTCCCAGCAGTACAGCAGGGAGACACGCAGCGCTGAAAGGCAGCCGGGAGGTGTGGGGTCACACGCTGCACCTCTGTGAACGTGGGAGTGCACAAGTGCCTCGGCTTCAGCTTTGAAAACGGTTCCAGGAGCGGTTTTGTAAGCATGGGAGAAATAGCTGAAACCCGAGTCAGGGAAAAGAGCTGCCTGAGGGTAATGAAGCCTGTTTGGGCTGTGAGTTGTGGTTTAGAGCACATTGATCCAGCGCTCCTCAGGCTCTTGGATAGGTGCAGCGTCCAAAGAGAGCAGGGCTTTGGAAAACATCAGCTGAATGTGTGCTGTCGTGGCAGCTCAGGTGACCAAGGACCGTGCTGCTTCAGGCAGCGTTGATGTGCAACGCTGGAGGCAAAGCTCCTCTGCACCTTCCGAGCTGAGGTGCTGGATAGCTGCTACGGGCAGGAGGGGTGAGCTAGGGGAGATGCTCATGATGGAGCTCTTTGGGGTTTTGTTGGGGAGAGGGCATCACTGCCCAGACCAGTGCAAGATGAGGAACTACGTGGTGCTTCCCCCAGGGGCTCGCCCTGCCTATACCTACCAGAGTGGCCAGCACTGGCCACTGCCTCCATGGAAGCAGGCACCACGCTAAATTTCAGAAATGTTTTGTGTCCAAGCAAGATTCACCGCAGGCTGTGCCAGGAAAGATGCAAGGTTAAAGGGCTGTATAAGCAGTGGGTGAAAAACCTGACTGTTTTCCATGAGATCATTTAAAACTGTTACAGTACTTCTGTTTCTAGAATAAAGTGAAGTTAGGAAGGGAATTATTTCTCATATAACATTAAGAGGCTCAAATGCTAAGGTAGCAAGGCAGCAAGGGGTTTTGAGGCTGGGCAAGCCTTACTGAACTTCATCTCCAGCATCCCCTGGACCAGCACATCGCAGGCTCTGCTGCCATCGGTCCAGCATACATGCACACCATCCCCTTCCTGCTGCTAGCCCCAGCCAGGTGAATGAAGCTGGCATCGTCATACTACACAAAAAGACCAGATTTTTTCTGAATGTCTTCTTGTGGATGAATGTCTTTAATCCCAGGACATTGCTCCGTCATCACAATTGCAGGGAGTGGTTTCCTGTTCCCTGCCCTGCTGATTAAGACCACGAGCAATAGAGGATTTGAAAGGCAAAGGGGAAGGGGCAGAAATATGCACTGCCATCAGCGAGGCCGGGCTTACATGGGGCTGGGACAAGGAAAATAGTCCTGACGTCAAACAACTGTGCAGCTAGGGGACTAGAGAGATCAATAAGCACAGATACACATTAGCACAGACACACACGGACGAGGGTAGGTCCAAGAGATGGTGGGTTTTACTTTTTCTGACAAAGCTGGTGGAATGGCTACTTGAAAAACCATTTAAAGCAAGAAAAAACGGAAGATGGGCATTTAAATTTAGCAAGGTTCTAAAAGAAGAGTTCTAACACATCTTGGAGATGTTTACTTACTCTTCCTGACATTTATTTTCCACAAAACCAAGAAGAATTTGTAAAATATTTCAGTCCTGCCAACTCTGCGTTCATGCCCAAAACACAACTTCATCCAACTTTTTTCTTTCAGCTCCAAGCCGGTTGTCATCACTGATAGAGGCAGGCTGAAGTCACTGGAGAAAATCCCATTGGCCTCAATGAAACCAAAACTTACCCACTGACTCCAGAAGCCAAAGAAAACCGACTGCGCTTCCCAGCTGGGACATGCCTGTTTGTCACAACATACTCAGACATTTTAGAAACTGTGATACGTGCTTGTCTGGAAAAGGAGCTAACGCTCTGTGAGCTCCGATATTGAACCTGCAGAGGATCCAGATCTAAACCAGCTACAAGCCCAAGTTACTGGGTTTTATGGTCTTGGCCCCAGCAGTCCTGGGTTTGGTCCCTTTTTCAGGGATTTCCATAGGATTGGCCACCGATGCTCCGAGCAGGATGCTCTGTGCCCTCAGCTCCCCACTGGGGGACCCAGTGGGGGCTGAAAGTCTGCACGGGCTCAAAGAACAACTGGAACACGGTCATGTGAAACAAATCCACTGGGGCTATTAAGGTCAAGGACAGCGCTGGCAGCTCAGGACTTCCTTGGAACTCTAACTGCTGGAAGCTGGGAAAGCAGGCTGGGAAAGTGTCACAGGGTGCTCGCCTTTGTCTGTGCTCAGATCTGAGCATCTCCTGTTGGCTCTGCCAGAGGTGGAGTCTGGGGCTTGCTGGACATTGGTCTGAGCCAGCACAGCCATTCCTGCGCTCTTGCACTGCCCAGGTTTCTTAAAGTGTTAAGCTCAAGTTTTCTTTCCACAATAGTGATGAGCTGTTTTTTTCGTAATGCTGATGATCTTTTGGGAATTCTCTCCCCAGAGCATATCTGTGGTTGTTGTGCAATGCACTACTGACATGTTTTTTTGGCCAGCTTTCCTTTCACCCAAGTTCATCTCAGACTCCTCCGGGCCATTCACTGATTTTCCTTTTCTTAGGCAAGGAAAACATCCAGGCCTCCTTTCTGAACAGCATCTTCATAGACCGGCCTTGACCCTTCGCTGTGTCTGGGGCAGACACAACGATGACCTTGCATGAGGCAATGCTGTCCTGGTTTTATTCATTTATTTTCTTTGCTCCAGACAGTAAAAGATTGGTTTACAAACACGGCTCTGTGAGCTTTATTGTGATGATGCAGGGGAGAGGGTGGGAATATGTCTGTGGGATGCAAAGGAATTTCCACAAATCATCTTCCTCAGCAACTTGGCTGATAAAGCGAGAAATAAAACGGTGATAAGCAGCAATAAAGCAGCAATAAAGCAACATCATTCTTTAGAGTGAAAGCATTTAAGGAAAGGAAGCATCAAATCAATGCAAAAAGGCAGCAGAGGCAGACAGGAAGGACTGTGCTATCCAAAAGCGAATTATGGAACCAAATCATGTCATGGCACAAAAGCAAAGGCATCTTGCACATCAGATGAGGGAAGGCAGGGCAGTTATTTAAGGTACCTGGTGTACATCAACTGTAGGGGCTGCTGGTTTTCAACCCCAAAAGTAACCCCGCAGTGACTGAGCCAAGAAGCTTCGCTCATGGGGAGGAAAATCCATCCCTGTGCATAGGGACTGCATGAGGCCCTGCTGCAAACCAGTGTCCATTGTAACCTCACCCCAAAAAACCCGATCCATTTTACAGAAGTTTTTTGGCAGGGCTGGCTCCTGGCATGGGGTGTGTATGGGACATGCTGTGAGAGGGGGAAAATCATTCAAACTGAAGCACACATAGAATTAGATGATTGGGGGTATTTTTAAATATCAGCTACCAGAAGTATTAACATGAATATTGTCAGCTTATGGAAAACTGGCGAGGAGGATCCAAACTCCCTAAGGGAGCTGGGAATTCTCTGGTGTCCGGGAAATCTGCTGCAGGAAAGTGGAAAGTATTTGTGAAAGAAATTAGGCTGCAACCAAAATTCCTCCAGTTATGGCTCAAATGGAGGAAAGAAAACATTGCCAATATTGTGTAAAAAAGCATCGGGGGGTGGGACAGCAAGAGAAAATTTAGTTGGAAAACTGTGACACCATGTGAACACGGTCTGTTAGAAGAAAGCCTTAAAGGAGTTGCGCTAGAGGGAAAGATGAGTGTTTGGAGTGCTCTGAAAGCAGACTGGAGAAAGCAGGAGAGTTTCAGTGCTGACTGCTCTCACAGGGCTCTGATTTGGCTGGCCTTGCAAACAGCAGAGTAGCCAAAATCACCAGGATTTGTGAAATTCTTAAGTAAAGAAACACAGGGAGAGTAACAGCAGAAAGAATCACACGGCATGAAGGTTAGTGAGAAAGGTAAGATGAACCAGAAGTCATGGTGGGTTCAGCATGCCATTGACTAATTTTGGGGGATGAGATAACAGGAGGAAGGGCAGGGGCACCGCTGCGGCCGTCTTTCCTGGTTACTGTTCTGCCTTCTCTTTTGGTGGGGCAGCTGCTGCCTCTGATGGACTCCGCCCATGGCTCCAAGATGGTGAAAAAGAAGGCATCTATCTGTAGTCTCCATGAGACCACAGTACTGGNGGAAAAAAAAAAAAAAAAAAAAAAAAAAAAAAAAGGGAATCGCTTCCTGTTGTGGGATCCTGAGTGATGCAGAGGCTGGGGCAGGACCTCGGCGCAGGCTGCAGCTCTCTGAGCTGCCCATGGAGCATCTAGCACTGGGTTTCTGTCTGGCACCGTGCTGCGAGTGGGAGCCATCTGAGGATGCAAGATGAGAAAAGATGCTCGCAGCTCCTGAAAACCTCCATGCCAGACCAGAAGTTCCATGGCCAGGACTCCTGAGGCAGGAGAAGGAATCTGAAGTATTCCTTTGGGATTTTTGGTGTCTAAAGGCTTTAGGTTCAACTCGCCTCTACTTAAGTTGTCCAGACTTGATCTAGTGCCTTTCAGAAGCTGGGAGTAATGGCAGGCATCTGTAGGCCCCATCTAACAGAAGGATCTGTGGCAAACTGGGAGGACAAGACACAGCCTGGAAACTCCTCCTTATAGTCAGCTTCCCACCAAGATTTTAGAGAGCCCCAGGATGCCTGGCTATCATTTAGTCCCACTTGGTCTTTCACTAGGATCATAAGTTGCACCACATAAAGGTTGGATTTCACCTTGAAAACCACCATGAGTAGGACGGAAAGCACCAAGCTGCAGGGAGCAGGATTTCTGCACTCCGTCATCTCTGAGTCCACCTGAGCACCGAATAACGAAGCTGCCACACAGAAAGCAAGCAGGACCACGTCTGAACGCAAATGCCCAGGTCACTGGCCAAAGGGCTGCAGATAAGTCATGCTGAGCAGGTGCCCACAGACTCCAGCGATGGGCTTTGAGGCTCTGGGGGCATGCTCAGGGCTATAAGTGAGCCTGGCACGAGCACCACCATCTGCCTCTGGTCCTTGTTTGTGTGGTCACTGTTTCATTCCTCCTATTTACAATAAAGCCCCAAAGCTGACAGCCTGCATGAGCGCTGTGCCAAGGGACCTCCCTGAGGTGCTCAGCGCTCCAAGGAAGCTGGAAGAAAACCCTTTTCTCTGGCCAAGCTGCCAAACGTGCCGATGAAGAAACTCTTGGCTGTTGATCATGCTGCTGGTGGTGGTTAATGATCATGCAGCACCTGGGGGAGATGTGTTTATGGCCTCTGTTACGCCTTACTTCTGCTTCTTCCTATCCACAGCCCTCTGCACTCCTCTGGCAGGTTTGGTGAGACAGCCAGATACGGCAGAGCATGGACACAGCCTCCCCTGCAGAGACGCTGCCATTGATTTCACCAAACAGCATCATACCTCGTTATTGGGAGGGTGAGCAGGCTGAAATGAGACACAACGCTAAAGCTGGAGTAAAGGGAATGACATCCACGCTCCTCCAAAAACTTTTCTTTAAGCAAGTCAAAAAATCAGTCACAGGTGGAATTAATACTGCGCAGTTGAGTCCTCCCTCCTGATCCCCTTCAGCACCCAGCTGTCCCCTGCCAGGAGCTGAGCCCCGATGGGTTTTACAGAGCCAAAAGGTGCCACATGCAGAACGTGGAATTTTGGTGTTTCCACCAACAAAGCAAACACAAAAGCTTAAATTAGGAACCAGGTCACACTCACCAAAATTAAAACTGCTGCAAAAATACTTCCTTGTTTTAAAATCCCAGTGCTGACTTTTTAGATGGCAGATTTTTCAAAAGAAAAAAAAAAGAATTATCATCAGAAAACAGCTTAAAATGCAACTTTTCCTGTTTATGCAGAGAACTTACAGTGATGTTTCTCAGGATAGCTTGTGCTTCTGCTGCACCATTAAAAACACATCATGGATGTCAACAGCTAATTACTCTGACAGCTAGCGGTACTTCCCCCTGTGCTTTCTCCACAGACAGACTCAAAGGGAGGAAGACCCGAGTTTTTTCTGCTAAAATCACAGATGGAAAGGGAGGGTTGCTTTCAGTGGCACGTGGGATATTTTCATCCACTGATACATGGCGAAGGAGCAGAGGAAAGAGAAAAAAAATCCCAGTAGACCAGGTAACACAAAAAGTGAGCATTTATTTCTGCTCGGGGCGTTTGTCAGGAAGTCTAATGGTGGATTTTCAAGGCATCCTAGAAAAACTGGAACATTTCCTGCAGCAGGGCCCAGAAGCGGGGCCGAGCCCAGCCTAGACGAACCCCACCAGCCGTGCGGTGCTGGGGAAGCTCTTGCGCATCCCCATGCACTTCTCCTGGTCAATGAAGAAAGAGTTGGCTTTGACAGCCAGGTCATGCTGCAGGACAGCCTTGGCCCGGACCAGCGTCTGCAGTGTGTCCTCGGTGTCCTTCAGCCGCTGCTGCAGGCTCTGGATGGTCTCATCGAGCTCATGGACCTCATTGACAAGGCTGGAGAAGAGCAAGAAACCCCATGAGCATGGAGGCAGAAGGATTTCTCCCTTTGTGGGGTCGGGTTTGCTCAAGCCCCCATTTCTGGCAGCCGTGTGTGAAAGCCGAGGCTGGGAGGTCAGCCCCCTCCTTGCTGCATGGGGTGGCTGCTGGGGACAGCCCACTGCTGGCTCCTGTGGGTGATGCTGACGAGAGCAGCTGGCACCAGGGCAGGTAGGACATGGAGCAGGAAGCAGCTGGGCTTCCCCAGGTTTACTTCCTTTTGCTGAAAAAGGGCAAGACCCCCCCAGAGTCACAAACCTCCCAGCTCCTGACCCAAAAAATCGGCCAACTTAGGTTTACTTGTCCTTTTGTGCCTGCAGCAGTAGCAAAGTCAGCTCCTGGGGCCAGGGAGACAATTCCCTTGTCTGTGAAACATCCTCGCTTCTGCCTCTTTAGCGAAGCTGCTGGTCTTTGACTTTTCTTCCTGTCAGAGCATTTGGGGAGGCTGAAGGGTGGAGGAGGAGGCACGGAAGGAAGCCCTGGCCAAGCCTGTCCTGCTGACAGGGCAGATAAGACCTTGAAGGAATGCCAAGGAGCAGCCAAGCCGCCTGTCCCAGCCTGTCTCCTGCGCTCGAGGGTTCCCTGTGTCCCCATGTCCCCAGGGCGGGTGAGGACAGCTCGTACTGCTGCCTGCTGCTCCGTGTGTGGCACCTTTCCTGCAGATACCCACGGGGAAGGAGTTCTCAGGGTGATGCTATAGGAGACTGAAGGGCTTCTCCTTCCAAACCAGGCATATCCAGCCACCGGGAAGGGGACATTTACCCAAGCAGGAACAATCCAGCCCCTTGCAGGGTAGCATTGGGTGCACAGCTCTCCCAGCACCCAGCAGCTGGGAGGCTTACTCAGTGCTTTCTGTTATATCCGTGCACTTAAAGAAGGACTGTATAGAAAGGACCACCGTCAGCTTTGTCACCCAGTGATGCTCAGGATGCCCCTGCCGGTGACACCTTGCGGGCGCTGGCAGCCCTGCGCTCCTGCTCACCGCAGCTGGACTCTGTCCCGGCACAGCTCTATGTTGGGTCTCCGCGTGCGTTCATCCAGCCGGGTCTGAGCCACTTTAAACGGAGGCGCTTTCTCCCTGATGGCTTTTCGGAGCTCTTCTATGCTCATCTCAATCTGGAAGATTTCCTGTAGTGTCTAGAAAAGAAACAAGTGCATAAATTAAAAAGCATATTCTCAAACAACAGCATCACTCCCCATTTCTCCGGCCCTGGGCCAGTTCTGCACGGAGGCTCTTGTTTGGGATGCATCACTCAGAAGTGATGTTTTTACACCCAAAGGGAAGGGCTGAGGCTACCTTGGCCAAGTGGGTCTGAATCCTGCTCTTGGCGTCGGCTGTCTCAGCGATGCGGTTGGTGAAGGCAACGTTGACGGCGTTGAACTGGTTCCACATCTCCTTGGCGGTCACACCCAGAACATTCTCGATTTCACTCCGCAGCTTGGCCGAGGCTGCCCGCTTGCTCTGGGAGCACAGGATGTTGTTGTCTGTGAATTTGGCCCACGAGTCCGGCACTGAGATGCTGTGGGAGGGAGAGGAGAGGCCCCAGTGGCCCTACGTTGCCGTGGGCAGGCATGGATCCCACCAGGCTGGGTGAAACAGCCTTCCTGGGGCCTGTGCTCTTTGGTCACTTGAAAGTTAAACACCTGGATGCCATTCACTCAATAAAGCTTATCAGATGCTGACACCTCCATGACAACAACCGTGATAACTGTGAAGGCTCAGACAAACAAATGATTCCCGAGGAAAAATCCAGATTTTAATCAGATCTCATATTTACGTGCTAATGGCATTCAAGTGCCGAGCGATTTGCAGCTCTGTGGCAATGCAGCCAGTTCATTTTCTCGTAACTTATCCCGATTTCATACAAAACCAGCGAGCGTTAGATAATGCTCGATCCCCTGTCTGTGTGCCTGGGATGGAGTTCACTCTGTGCAGCGTCCAGAACAAGGTCAACAAAAGCCTCAAATACCACATAAGCTCCATTTAAAACATGCTGATCCTCCACACATTTTACCTCCTCTGAATTTCAGCACCAACCCTTTGCAATTCATTTGCCTGTCTAAATATGTCTGAGCTCTGCTGTGAAGAATTATTCAAACACTAGAAAAATTGAATCAACCTGTGCCCCTCATCAACTGCATGTGTCTGTGTGTGAAGCAGATTTATTCCTCGAGCCCTTTGCCACTTGCAGCAGATCTCTGTGAGTGCTGCTTTAGGTCATCGTTCATTTATTGCAGAGCCAAACTGAATTCCTGGCACCCAAGAGCAGCTGAACTCCATCCCAGCACCATGCTCCGTCTTCGTTTATCTTCTGTGCCATCTGGGCTCCCTGCCAGGCGCTCTGCAGGCAGGGGTGAGCCCCAAGACTTTACGTCAACGACAAGCAGTCGGGCAAGCACTGACACATGGCCCAAAGTGTGCACAGGCCTAATGAGCTGCATCGAGGTGCTGAGATGAATTCATTTTCAGGCTGATCTCTGAACCCTGATATCATGTTTAATTAGGTGGGACCTGTTGCATTTTGCTTTCACCCTCTACACGTTCATCATCCCACTGAATGCGGAGAGCTGAGATGGCAGAGATGTGCCGTGGCGCATGGGCTGGGGACGGCCAGTGCTGTGCCACCGCTCCCCAGGGACTCACGTGGCATCGACCCGCTCCACGCCGCGGAAGTAGCTGATGCCGTCGGAGGTGTTCCGCAGGTGGTGGCACTTGTCATCAATGCGGTGGGCCATCTGCTTGTCGGCCAGGTCCTGCTCCACCTTGTGCTGGGCCGCTCTGTTGGACCTGCGGCATGGGAAGAGCAGCCATCAGCAGGGGTGTTGGGGCAGAAAGGCTTCCTCTGGGGCTGCCGGCTCCTCTGAGCATTGCTACTCATTTCCAGGGAGCCTGCGGGGGTTTCACAGCTATGGGATGGGGTGAAGGTGGGGACCTGCTGGGGGTTCATGTTACAAAGTGACTTCAGCCCTGCAACGCGGTCTGGGGGCTCCTTACTCGAGCTGGGCTTTGGCTTTGTCCAGGTAGCACTGAATCCTCTCCTGGCACGACCTGATGACATCCATCTCCTGGGCAGAGACAAAGCACGACTCCGTCAGCATCTGCACCCACTGATCCCAGACACACTTGACCCCTCGGGCCTCTCCAACCTTGGTGCAGTGACCTGGAGGGGGACAGGACCATGCTATGGCCACAGCCACAGTCTTTGCATTGACTTTCGGGGGGTGACCAAGTCTTTTTTCATCTCTACATCCATGCCAAGTAATGGCTGGTGCCACTGTATGGTGGCAGGGACATATCCTGACCTTTTCTGAGTGGGCACAGTGGTTACCTGGATGAGTTACACACCCCCTTCCCCAGTCAGCTCCTGCCTTTTTTGCTCCCAAAATATTTTCTCCCTCAGGAGAAATCCTATACAAACGGGGAGAGAACAGGTGGACTTGACTTTGGTGTGAATTCCCTCCCATTTCTAAGAATTAGGCTGGAGGAGGGCATGTGCTGACCTCAGCACACCTCCATCATGCCTGTGCAGCCCCAGCTACCAGAGGCAGTCATTGCTGCTCCCAAACCAGGCATTTTTACACCCTCCTCTCTGCAATAACCAGCTGAAACGCATGGCCTAAATATGTCCTCAACACCTATAATCCAAGCTGCCATTATGAAGACACCAACTCTGATTATTTCCCTAAAATCTAGTGACCTTTAAGACAATCTGCTGATTTTTAGGGCCTGACTCACAAGAAAAAATATTCTGACGGATCAGTGGCTTCACAGTCCCAGGGGCTGCCATTTCCTCCCCAGCTTCACGAGGCCCTTGCAGTGACTCTGTTTCACTGTAGCCGGGGTTAGGATCCCATCTTCTGGCCCAGCTCTCATCTTGTTAGCTTTTTATTCATAATATAAAGCAGACTATATAAAGGCAGGCAAATGTGCTCATTTTTATGATTTCTATAAAATACACTGCTTAAGGGCACAGAGTGGCAGTCCCACTGTGGCCGTGCTGTGCTGAGCAGAGCAAAGCTGCTGTAATATCTTTTATTAGAGTTACTCATAGTTGGGAGAAGCAGACAAGCTGTCGGGCACACGCTGCCTCACCTGTATCTGTGACTGCATACGTGTGTGCCAAGATGCATATAGAGTCTGGGCAGGGCTCTAGGGTGCAAGACACTGGGCAAGAAGACAGTGCCACAAGCGCCTTGAAGGGGACCAAGGACCTCTGTATGCTTCACAGAGGCACAGCTGCTCTTCAGCTAGCCCTTCCTCTAGAAGGAAAATCTTACCCTAAAATCTGGGCATGCTTCTGACAGACATGCCATCTCCTAGCTCAGGGTTGGAAGAGCTTAGTGCCCGAGAGCCAGTTACGGAACAGGGCTGCAAAATGTGTTTGGGGGAGTATAAGTGGAAGCAGCTTTAGCCAGACTCACTCTCAAGAGCTGTTTCTCCACTTCGTCGTGGACTAGGTCGATGCCCATCCTCTTATCCCGGTGAAGCAAGCACTCCTGAGCGACCTGTTGGGGACACACCAAGCTGCAGGAACAGAAGTCCCTAGAGAGACAGTCTCCACCTCAAGTAATGTAAGAGAAAAGAAACTGTAGCTGGGCACAGGGAAGAAAAACATGTCCAGGGCAGGGCTTAGCTGATAGCAAGCAGCCAAGGTGCAACGTCAGCATTAAATCCTACGAAGGAGCGCACGTGGCCCTGTGCAACCGCAGCTGGATGTGGGGACCTGCATTGGGCTGGAAGCTGGCTGCATGCAAGCCTCGTAGAAAGCTTTCCTACCCCAATCTGAGATTTTGGATATACAGCTTACAAAAATATTTGGTTAAGCAAATAATGTTCTGATGTGCTCAGCACGCTTTGATAGGGGATGCAGCAGATGGCAAGGGGCTTGTTTATTGCTAACTTAACTAATAGCCCCTTAATAAAAACTTTCTAGACATTACGGAGCTCCAGTGAAACTTAATGGGGCATTTGGATGGCTGCAGATGTTCCAGCAGCATGGAGCTCACCTGCAGAGGGGCCTCTGTCTCTGCCAAGGCTCTTTCCAGCCTCCTCTTCATGTCTGTGAGTGCACTGGTCTCGTGGATCATCTCATCGAGCTCACGGCAGAGCTCTGACTTCCAAAACTCAATGTCATTGACCCGTACTCCCAGGAACTTGGTGCTCTCTGTCTGGGCTTTCCTCGTCTGCTGGTATTTGTCGTGGATCAGGCGGGAGGTGTCGACCCTGAGACATTCTGAGTTTTGCCGGGAGGTCTGCGACTCGCTGCACTTGCTCACGTTGGAGCGGTGCCAGTCATCTGGGGTGTACCGGGTGAAGAGGGGCGTTCTGTTGGAAACAGATGGGAGCTTTATGCTGGAGGTGGGCTCTTGGGTGCTTCCTGAGAAGGGACCCAAAGTAGGATGGGTGGCCGCCGTCATGTAGTAGGCGCTGGGCATCCAGGGCTTTCTGAAGCACTCAGGCAAGGGGTAGTAAGGGGAGCGGTTCGTGTAGCTGGAAGCCGTGGTGCTGATGGCGGGCAGGAAGCTGGTGGGGGTCAATCTCGGGTAGGCATGAGTTCCCAGCAAGGTTGAGCCGACAACCTCCATGCCTGGGCACTGCTGTTGGGTCCGGGTCCTGTGGAGAGAGGACGCAGAGAGTCACTCAGCACGCACTTCTGGCAGCAACACATGCAACTTGTAACACAAACAGCCACATGTGCAGCACCCACGCAGCGCCCACACGGGCTTAAACCTCTCAAAAGCAAATCCCTTCTGACAGCGTCCCAAGCATTTGTATATACAAGGATTTGGCTTTGTTGTTAGTTTCTAGTGTCAGGTCTTGAAAAGCAGAGAGAAACAAATCATGGCCGCTAAGGAAAATGACAGATATTATGCCTTCTTTTTTCCTTTAATCTGTCATTCCAGTGAAATTGTAGTTGCTGGTTCTCTGCTGTTCCTTTGTTTCTTTTGGCCAGCATATCTGCTGATCCTACAGTGCTCCACATGCGATTTTCTTTTTAAAAGTTCCATTGCCAGCCCATTGGCTGTGTCCTTTTGGACACACACCAGCCACCAACCCCGTGTGATTTATGGGCAAGGGACTCTGTCCTCATCACCTGCACCTTCACTGGCATTAAATGCTGGAGTGAGGAGCCTGCAGGTGAGCTGAGCTGCGCAGGACTGCATCCAAATGTGTGAAAAAAAAAAAAAAAAAAAAAAAAAAAAACTATTTCACCCTAACGGAAGAGCCATCTCTCTTGACTTGCAAAGGAACAAAAATATCTGTGGCTCAGCCAATGTGAAAATAATGCACTTGGAGAGGAGATATCCCACAAAGTGTTTTCAGAGCAGCTCATAAACACCAGCCTTGCAGCAACGCGGACTGAAACGGCCACACAGGGAGGCTGCTACCAGTAGCAGCACTCAGCTCCGCGGGCACTCTGTTCAGCAGGAGGTTATCAGCTAAGTGTCACCAGAGGTATGATGCAGAGGGCCAGCAAGTGCACCCAGCACACCCAGCCCAGGAACACATGCCCAGGAGGGTTTCTTGTGCGTGGTGTGAAGTTCTTGTACGGCTGCAAGTGTCACCCACCAGCAGAATGTCACCACTGCTGCGCTGCAGGGACACATCCTTCCCCCAGCACTGTGCTGCCCTCATCCACCCAGGCTGGCTCAGAGCCCCGGTGACAGGCTGGGACAGAAGCATGCCACTGGGCCCCTGGATGGCAGGGGTTTTGACATGAAGCATGTGCTAAATCCCATTTGTCGCAGCATTAAGTCAACTTTATCCCTTTAAAAAGGGGATGTTGGCATGCAATGAACTCACTTTTATTCTACAACAAAGCATCCACGCAAGCAATCACATGACTGGAGGGTTAACTGCTCCTCTTGGGCTACCCTGACCAAGCTGAGGGAGGCTGGCTTGTTTTTAAAATTGTAAAACCCTTGGGAAAGAGAGGGATTTTTTGCTTTTAGTCACCTCTGCAACAAGTGCACCTCTACATAGGGGCAAGACCAACAAAACTCATGGTTTTCTACAAAAAAGCTTAAAAAGGGATGGATGGGAGTCCCAGGGATGAGCAGGTCTTGTACTCTGATGGCAACAGCAGGCAGCTCGCAGCGAGACTTTCTCTGTCTCTGGTCACTGTAATGATTTGATGCATTCAGATGAACGCTGTTTCAAAATGCAGCTTTACATAAGTGCAAGGCAAGTACAGGAGAACAGCAGTTAGGGCAGATCAGAGGAAAATGAGTCAGAGAGGGAACATGCACAGCCTGCAGCTGGGAAATCACTGAACTTTGCGGATGGTTTTTTCAAGCTGTGCCCTATTTCGGCCACGCTGGCCTGGGCTGCTCCAGTACCTGAGCCCAGCAGCAAAGCTGCAGGCACCAAGCTGCAGCCTCAGGATCCAGCCTGGCACTGGGATAGGCAGCAGGAAACCCACACCCTCAGATTTAGCAAAAATACATCTGCAAGCATGAAGCAGGTCTGGCAGAACCAAGGATGAAATGTCTGTGCTCGGGTCCAACAAAAACCTCTGTGCAGGCCGGTTCCCACACAGCCGCCCCTCCAGCCCTTTTCTCCCTGCTGGGGATAAACAACTGCACATCACCCAGCTCCATGCCACTTATTTGCACCTGAGAAACAGCCTTCAGGGAGCAGGAGACAACTACCCTGGCTCCCACCCCTGCAAATAAATCATTCCTTTGCAGACACTGACACACAGATCTTTAGAAAGGAAGAAAAAAACCCTTGGGGATGGATGGGGGTTACATTTCCCTGCAGTTCCAGCTGAAATAAATACTGCCTCTCCTTTGGGATAAACTGCCCCCAGGTGACTCTTTCTGTCACCGCTGAACACAGACACTCCAGAGCCCCCGACCCTCTATGCACACACTTTTGGATATAACAGCTGTCATCCAGATGATAACTAGGGGGTTAGGAGGAATACCTGCCTCTTAGCACCCCCCGCCCCCCCCCATTAAAGCACATGCTCACCCTCAGCTGCCTGTGTGAGTGCCTTTGGGGTGCCCGGGGGCTGTCACTCTCCACTGCGCTGTCAGACTCGGCGGCAGCAGTGCTGGGCGTGCAGCATCCCCAGCTGCCACCGGTGACACAGGGCCACTCAGTGCTCAGTGACAGAATTCCACCTGGGGAATAGAATGCAGCTGCCATGGCAACCTGGTGATGCCACAGGGCAACCCAGTGCTCTCCATGGGCAACACACTGCTTGCTCTGGGCAACTTACCGCTGTCACTGAGCAACCTGGTGCAGCCTCTGGGCAACTCGGTGCTGGCCCTGGGCAAATTAGTACTGGCCCTGGGCAGCCCAGAACAGCTGTTGGGCAACCCAGTGCCCTTGATGGCCAACCAAGTGCAGCCTCTGACCACCCCAGTGACAACCCTGGGCAACCCAGCGTAGCCTCTGGACAACGTAGTGGCTTTGCTGGGCAGCTTGATCCCACCCCTGGGCAACTCAGTGCCCTCGATGGGCAACCCAGTGCCAGTGCTGGTGCTCCTGGGCCAGCCCTGTGTCAGCCTTTCCTGCTGCTCCATTTTTCTGCCACTGTCAGCAATGTGGATGGTTCATCCAATATTCAGGCTGATACATTTGTCCTTTCTTATCCTTTCTTCAGTTTCCTCACATTTTGCCACCTATTGCGGCTGCAGCCTGAGACTGGACCAAAATGCTTTACAGCCTCTCGTGAGCAGAAAGCCTTGCCTCTTTGCCAAAGACCTGACATTATAAATAATTCTGTCCAACTGCTTTGTGTATACAAAGTTTAGCACACTTTGATTATATTTAAACACACATCTTGATTCAGCTGAGTGAAGAATCAACTTACTCAGACTGAACTAAAAGGCCCAGCACACAAGCTGCTTTTCTGCAGCTAAACGAGACAAAATAACTCCAGGGAAAGCAAGGCTCCTCCTCCTCAGCAGGGACACACACACCGCAGGCCAGCCCTGCTCCATGCTCCCCGCAGCCCTCCCCGCCTGCCCTGCAGGTGAATCACAGCTGCATGAGGGGTGTCGCTGACTGCTGTAGGTCACCACTCTGCCTTGGAGGCATTTACTGAAACTGAGCAATAATAATTAGCTGGTGCTGTAAATGGCCCACAGCAATAATAATTAGCTGGTGCTGTAAATGGCCCACAGGTGAAGCACACAGGGCAGGGACTTTCTAGGGAAGTGCTGGTGGCAGGGGGCCAGGACACGAGCACCTTGCTGCAGGGGGACAGCAGGGACATCAGAACCGGTGTCCCACCAGAGCTTCTGCCGCAGCTTTTCAAGTGAAGGGCTTATGGTGTACCTAAAAGCTACAAAAAAAAAAAAAAAAAAAAAAAAAAAAAAAAAAAACTGCCAAATTCACAAGCTAAGTGACTCCAGAGCAAGAAGCTATCAACTGCACAGAGCAAGTGGTCCCAGCATCTCTCATGCTCCAGGTTCCACATTGGTTTAAGCACACGACAGTGGAAAAATATGGCTATGGCCATCACCAAGCCTCTTGCTGCTGTGCCAGAGGCTGGGACCAGCAGGAGGAGGGCTGCAGGTTGGACAGCGAGCCTGAAGGAGATGGAAGGGAGGCTGAGCAGCTTGGGGAGGAGACAGGGATGGCTTTGGACATGCACAGCCACTGGAGATCATCTGGGGCTCATCTCCCTTCCTCTACCAGAAGAGCTCATGTCCTTCCCCCATGGCTGGAGAAACCCAAGTGTTTGTGCTGGCTCCAAAGCCCTCTGCAGCACCTCCAAGTGCCGCCATTCTGCCGGCTGGGCCGTCCAGAGAACCCAGCTCCCAGCACTTCTCTGCGCTCTGTGGGTGGACAGGTGAGCCCCAGCAAGGCAAACGTCCTCTCCTAAATAAGGGGTAGTACCAAATTCAAACTTGTGGTTAATTCCAGCTCCCTTGGTTTCCTTAAACGGCTACAAAAATGCAGTCCCCGCAGGACCAGACTCCTCTCCCTTGCTCTGGTTTAAAGTGGGATGAACTCTGCAACATCAACAAACTGTTAATGCTGCAATGCGGGCGACTGTCTTAGGGAAGGTTTGACAGAACATCTTGTGTGTATGTGCTGTCCCGTCCTGCATTCTCACAGGAGCTATTCATAGAAAAACTGCTAAAAATGTGTTGTGAAACCTTTTCTTCCTCTGAGGTGGAAGCATGCTGTACATACCTTGCTGCTTTGAAAGAGGCGTGAGCAACAGACCAAATGTTTTGCACATATTGGTAGCAATTATCTGAGATAATCATTCCTTACCTGTGTGCATTTTTTCACATTTCAGAGGGGGTTAGTGATTGCTTTCCCAGAACCTGTGTTTTCTGCCAGAGTTCCCATCTCCTTTTCCACCCTGACTTTCAGCTTAGCACAACCCTGACATTCCTGTCAATAAACTCAAGGGATCCATTTGCACCAGCTGCAACTGAACGAGGGCAAGCTGCAGTGAGGGTGCAGAACAAAAACTCAGACCCTGCCCTGTCCTGCTGATTGCCCTCTGACTGCCCTGGTGCAAAGGCTGAGTGGCCACCCCCATACCCTTGTCCCAATGGGGTGAGTATGTCTCACCTCCCGCCCTGCCCCAGAGCTGCTGGATCAGCCCTCCTCTACTGGAAGACAAGTCACCCTGTTTGTCAGAAGCACCAAAGAAATGATTGAGTTAAACCAGCAAGACCCAAGTGCCACTGAGGCTGAAACGAAGGTGCAGCAGGAGCCCCGTCCTCCCAGTCTGACCCACGGGGACACGCTGAGCAGGAGTCACCTCACCCAGGTTTAGGCATTGCAGCCTAAACATCCTCCTTTATGCTCAGTGGGAAGAAACAGGTCTCTGCAGAGGCCACCGTCTGAACTGCCCTGGGTGCTTTTCTAGGCTTAGAAGAACGGTGCAAGGGAAGGAGCATTGCTCCCACGCCCCGTGAGAGATGTACGAAGCGGTACCAGAGCCAGACACCTGACTGGGCTCATCCATCCATCCCAGCCCTCCACCCTTAGACCTTCAGCAGGGCCAGGCCTGCTGGAAAGCTGACCTCAACGTTCTGGTTTCTAAAGGCATCAAGCGTGGAAAATTACCTCTTGGGTGATCTTCACCTCGAGGCTCTTCAAGAGGAGAGAAACCGATCAAGATTAGAAAGTAGCCTGGTGGATGAATTATTTAGTTTAACCATAGTAGTACATGAGTGAGCTTTCCAAACAATAAATGTGGCATGAATAAATCATCACAAATCCCTCCCTGAGCTCTCGGGATGAGTCACAACCACCGAACCGCAGCTTCTTGCTCTGCCTGCTCGGGGCAGGCTGTGCTGCGTGCCTGCAAGGTTGGGTGCAGATAGCTCATGTCATCGTGGCTGTGCCGCTCAGAAACGTAACAGCTCAGTTCACTGGGGGTGTTCCCAGCAGTGCCCAAGTAAATAGGAAATAAAAGGGAGGTTTTGGGGGCTGGGTCTCCCCATGCAGCAGGTCTGGGTCTGGCTTTTGTTGCGAAGCCTTGGGCTGTGGGAAAGACATGTTCAAATGGCCAGGGAAGGGCTTGTTCGCACTAGTGTGCAACTGTTACAAAACTCAATTGGCTACACAAATAAATAACAGTGGAGACAGTCCTGTGCACACCCGCTTGTTCGCAGTGGTACGGAAGGTCTAGACATTGGCATGAAGAAAGACAGAAATATGCAGAGAGCAGACGATGCAGAGCGTAACACCACGTCTGGCTCCTCGCGGGACCTGCCAGGAGCCCGACAGGGTTTTGTTCTTCCATTTTGTAATAACTGGAATCACTTCAGTGAGCTTGGATGCCACACTGTGTATTTCAAGACAAATGCTAAATGCATGCCTGTTCCAGCCCAGCTTGAAGAAAGACCCTTCAGTCCACAAGGTCACATTTTGGGGTTACCTCTTTGGCTACCCCTGGCACATGCTACAGCACTTTTGAAGCCATCCCCAGCTAGTTCTTCTCTGTGCATCCCGTTTTGATGTGCAGCCCTGGATTTATCCAGGGTGCAACCCTCCAGCACCCTGGGGCTGGCGGTTTTGAAGGAGCCCAGGCAAAAAACATTTGGTCCCGTAACTGGTGTACGGTGAGAAGGGGAAATGAAATTGGTTTCTCTACATTTGCCTTGAAACATCCCACCCGTGAAAGCATTTAACCATGTGCTGTATATTGACATCACCACCAGCCCCAGCATTTCAGCACGATTTAAACACAAACCTAAAATTAAGCCCGAGCATCTGAGATCTGCTGAGTAGAAATAGATGGTTTGTGTGATTAATGCTAGGCACATGCTTTTGTGCTTAGCTGCAGTGAGTTATTGGTGGCCTCTCCATGCTCATACTCACTCTTCATTTCTGAGCCAGATGTGAAAGCAATTAGCACAATGGGAAGACTATCTTTAAGTCTGCGGGGCTTTTTATAGGTTAGTGTTTATTTTTGGACCTAATTTCTTGAGGTGAACTTTGGCAGGCTGTTCAAGGACTGGTTTATGTCATGGCTGGCTATTGTTTAAAGTTTTTTATTGCTCTGGCAAGGTTTGGGGTTGGAAAGGGAAGGGGAGATGTTTTGTATTTTTTTCTCTGTCGCTGTATTCAGGCTACTATCCAACAGACAGAGAAAGAATCACAGAGTCCCCAGAGCTGATAGGAGCAAGCTCAGCTTCTGTCTCCTCAGGAAATAGCAAGGGCTGAAGCCAGTCCTGCTGTGGAAGTGCCCAGAAAGCTCGTCTGGAAAAAAGAACAGCTCCATGGAAATTCCTTTTAAAAAGAGAAAAATAAATAAATATCTTTCTCCTTACTGTTCAGCTCCTCTTGCAGCACAGCCAGGATGCTCTTTCCGCGGTAAAAAAAACACCCTTCAACACGGCATCAGACTTTGGTGAAGAAGAAACGCCCTCTGCACCAGCACAGCGCACAGCCCCTCGCTTGCCTGGGCCACAGGGCTGGCCTGCAAGGGGAAATAACCCCAAAATAAAACACCTCCTGGTGCGCACTTATTTCAGTAAATCCCCAGCAAATGCAGTACAAGTCCCCTGCAGGAATGGCTGCAGCAAACCTGCTGGCGTGGTGTTGGGAGCCACCTGATGCTGCACTGAAGCTCCCTTAGCACTTCTGTCCTGCTTCCACGGCAGCAGGCCCCAGCGGTGAGGCGCTGGATGTGCTGCAGGCACCAGGGAGGAATGCAGCCAACCCAGGGCACAAGCAGCCTCACCACATCCCTCCTCCCATGCCCTCTGCCCCACTGGCCTTAGGGTGCGCTTGGCTGCAGAGGTGAGAAAATGCACAGGGGACGCCTGCCCTTTTCCACCCCCACACACCAGCCCTGGGACCTCCCAGGGCCGCAGCCAGAACTCAGCAATGCAGCTAGGAGTTGCTGTTAGCTGAATTTTCCAAAATACAGGAGGCCTCGTCTCAGTGTTTCCATACACACCAAACACTCACAGTGCATACAAGTACGATTTATTTAAAAACAGCACCTGGTCTGTGCTGGAGCAGGGCTGATCGGAGCTCACCTGCAGAGTGACTTCTGCTGCACATGAAGCACTCGTTCCACGCGGCTGTTATTATTTACGATCACTTGTTAGCTCCAGGGATTGTCTATCTCCAGAGGAAATTTCCTGTTATCAGATTTGGCCACTGAAAACTCTGATAAGCATGAAGCAAGTGTGACTAAAAGCCATCCCAGTACGTGATATGTGATATGAAATGCCGATAGGATCCAGTTGCTGGATAAGGACCACAGAGCTGGGCCGAGTGCTGGGCTGGAACTGGAGCCTGAATCTGCACCATGTGCTCCTTTCAGGAAGCGTGCCTTTCCTCCTTTACTCCTCAAAGCTATTTCCATGCAAAGCTGAACAACAATCACGAGAGCTGTAATCACAGTAGGCCCTGTACATTATTTGATATCATTTGGTTGAAAATTTTCAAGAGATCAAATTTCCTTATAAAACCAACTTTTTCTGTCGCTGGGTTTTTCATTATCTGTCTGCTCACGACACACCAGCAAGAGGAGCGTTTTCTCACCGCCCTGCCCCACTGCAGACCTTTAGCACCATCATTAAGATTTCATTACGTAAATATTTTGCCTGATGCCTTATCTCATGTTACATGCAATTTTTATCCTGGGAACATCGCGGTCCGCTCAGCCAGACGGAGTGCGTGGTGCCTGCTACAGAGGTGGAAAAGCAGGGTTGTATCGACGGACTTCTTCCCCTGCAAGTGGCTTGTACTTTCCAGCAGTTCAAGCATAAGGTGTTTTCTGAGTGTATTCTGAGCAGCCTTCAGAAATAAAAGTTAATTCCCGTGTTTCTTGGAGAGATGAGCACTGCTCAGACTGATTGGCAGGAGGATGAAAGTCATTGCAGGTAGTTTGGGGCACACAGCCTGGTCCTGAACCCATCCTGCAGGTTTGCTCTAGAAGGCCATTTTGGTTTGGAATTTCAGTCAGTGGCAGAAATTTCCACCTGCATCCCTGAAAGCGATGTGCCAGCCCCTTGTTTAAGCCCTAAATCCCATGGCTTCTTTTTGAGCCTCAAGGTTTTTTTCACCCAGCCTGTGTTAGCACAGCACACGCAAATGCTTTCTGCAGCACTAACGGCAGCACATACAGCTCCAAGCTCTGGGACACCGATAACTGATTGCAACGAGAGCATCCCACTGCCTCCTGCTGTTCTGCACCCGCTCCAGGACCAGACAGAGGAGCTGCTGCTTCCCAACGGCAGCGTCCCCTGTGCCCCAAGAGCCAGGCTGGGCTTCCCCACCACCACCAACTGATTCCACCATAGGACAATGAAAATAGATAAAGCCAGATGAAGACACCAACACAAATAATAACCAGAAAAGATCTGGCATACATCATGAAAGCTGGAAACACACACCAGGAAACTCGCATTTTCCCAGCCTTTGCTGAGAAGTGATTTCACGCCATGCTTGCCCAGACTGTCCACAACCTCTAGCGGCTCCCAGGAGCACTCGCAGGACCAGTACCAAAACCCAGGGCTTCCAGCGAGGCCACCGCTCATCTGAACGCAGGGAGACCCACAGAGCGTTCCCCCTGCTGCTGGGTTAGCCACAATATCTGCTGGGTCCAAAGCAGCGCTGAGCCACGGGTGGCAACTCCTTAAAAAAGAGAACTCCTTAAAAAACTTGTTTATCCTGAGGCAACCAGCTATAAAAACCCAGTGCAGGACTGCGGGGCCATGCACAAGGAGCTTTGTTGTGGATAAACCCCCCGTGCCTGCGGTCCCTGGAAGGGACCAAAGGCAGGAGAGAGGCAGCCAAACGCCAGTGGGAATAAGGAATTTGTCAGTTGCTTTGCTACAGCCCTGCCTTGTGGAAGGCTGGCCAGAGAGCTTGGTGGGACTTCCCACCCTTCTTTTCCAAACATACATCGCAGGTGCGGCCGAAAATAAGGGCAGGAGCATCACAGGACCGAAACCCTTCGGCTGCTTCAAGAGAAGAATTTGGTCCTGCTGCAGAGCCGCCTCCAGCACCGCCCTCACCACCCTGAGCGGGTAAGACCCAAAGGGCCACTGGAAAAGGTTTTTCCCCTCCTTATCCCTGTGCAGGGTTCACTGCTCACATGTGATAGCGGTGCAGGTAGGAGGCAGCTGGGCTAGACCAATCCTTCCAGAGCTGAAACTGCGGCAGAGGCTTGGCTCCCCAGCCTGATCTTCCCAACAAGCTCTGAAGGGTTTCAGGTTTGCAGCCTGGTGGAATTCACATTTTTCCACATTATTATTCTTCCCTCTTTCCGGAGCGTGCAGTTCAGCTCCTGGGGGCTCAGCATTATGTGCAAGCTGTCTTTCAGATCTGGGGCAGTGTGGTTTTGCTACACCCACCTTGGGTTTTACTTGAGTAAAGCCCAAAATACAGAATGAGCAATGGCCAAACCCAGTGAGTTTTGCCTGGTTTTTGGCCAACATTTTTAAATCCCACCTGAATACATAAATCATCGCCGCTGGGAAGCTGGGCTGTAAGGGCAGAGGCAGTTCATTCACTTGCTGAGACATTTCATGGCAGGGTGTCATTCTGCTGACCTGTTTTGCACTTTTACCCTTGGGGGAGCCAAGCTGTGCCCCAAAAGTACTTGTTGATTAGCAAACGTCCCTACTCAGGTCCATGGCAGCCCAAAATTGTTTTTCATCTAACGATGTTGTTCTGTAAAACTGCTGTCATGATATTTAAGGTCTGACACATGACCCTGAAGTTCTTGGGCTATGCTATTTAGTGCTGGCTGTCACCTGGTTCCCCTCTCACCTTCTGGGGAAGCCACACCGACATCACATGGAGAAAAGCCCCCACTGGAGCACTTGGGGTGCAGAAGGAGCAGGGGTGACGTGCCCTCCCCAAGATGCTGAGCTCCCAAGCTTCTGAGGTTGTTTATAACTTGTGACAATTAAATTCCTCTGCCAGCACTGAGAGAAAGGAAACAAGGGCGGAAGGACCTGCCTGTGCTGTCAGATTTAGTGTTTCATTAAGAGTTCCATGGAAGTATTTCTTTAAAGTCACAATTACTGGGGTCATAAGGCTATACCAGAAACTCATCTCTAGCTCCAAGATTGCTTTCAAAACCTCGTATTTGCATACAAAAGGGTGAGCATGTGGCCCCAAAAGGGGAATAGTAAGGCCACAAGTGTTCTGATGATGCAACCTCACAGCACAAGGGACCTCAGTAGGGCACGCACTGCCACCTCATTTGCTCCAAGAGCAGCCTGTGCTTCTCCCTGCCCTGGAGAACAACTCCAACGGCTGCCCCAGTAGCTGCTGAGCCACGCTGGTTCCATCCAAGGAGCCACCCACAGCCCCGAGCCCACAGAAACAGGCACAGGTTCTCCAGGGACAGTGGCCTGATGGTGTCAGAACCGAAACCCATCACTGAGCGACTAGGTCCAGCTATTTGGGGCAAATAGCTTCCCCGGCCCTTTTCCCTCCTGGCGGCATCCTGCCCCGTGGCAGGGAAGGGCTATTCTTAGAAGCATCTATTCTGGGACCCAGGCTGGAATGCTGGAATTAAGATCTTTCCTTCCTTTAAAGAAAACAAGCCAAAGGATTTTCAGAAAGCTTCACTCCCTCCACTCCAGCTGCTGAGCAAAGCAGATTTATTCGGTGGCTCAGCATGCACCGGGGGCCACAGCATGCCCGGACCCCTGCACCAGCCCTCCTGGGGCTCTGGGAGCTGGGTGATATTCCTCCCTCCGTGCAGCGACCAGCTGCCTTGGGGTTTGTTCATTCCCTCTTTCTTGGCAACACTCTGTATCAGCTTCACTTGGATTTAGTGAAATACTTTCCATCAAACTTTTTTTTTTTTTTTTTTTTTTTTTTTGACAGAAAACAGCTTTTGGACACAATGAAGACTTTTGTGGAAGGAAAAATAAAATAAAATCTGTTCAGCTAACTTTGGAGCCTGTTATTAGAAACCCAAGGGTGTTTTCTTCCTCAAAATTTTTCCAGGAAGGTGCAAATGGTGTGAGAGTCCCCACAACTGCTTTGCCTTGAGGCAAAGCCTAGGCAGCTCTGTTTCTTCACAGAACAACACTCAGAGCTTCCACTGAGAACACAACACACCTTTCTTCCCAAGTGCAGGCTTTCCCCTGGGCTGCATGGCAGATATTCCAAGCCAAAAAGGCTTTTCACAGATAACGGTGCAACAGGATTACGGTGCAATAGGATTTCTGGAAAACCACATAAAACCACCTGTGTTCACCTGGCCTTTCAACCTGTTGGCAAGCGCTGGCCATGCCACCAAAGCCTGTTGTCCCAGCAACCTGGACAGAACAAGCTTACCATAAAAAATTAGTTGGTGGTGAAAGCTTCATCTGAAATATCTAGAGGCAAGCACATGGCAGAAATGTAGAGGCAGGAGATTCTGGAGCTTGGGAGCATCTGGGTCTGCGTGGGGCTGTGCCTCACTGTGTTTCCCCTCGGAGGCATCCTGTCCCTCCCCATCTCTGGGCAGCGTTCAGCGGAGGCGGGCAGCCATCACCCACAGCTTCCTCGGGGTGTCCTTGCAAACCAGCAGGGCTGGTGCTGGGCCACTCGCACACCACGAGGCTTTCAGCATGTTGCTGAATTGGGCAAACAGAAGCTGAGCCTGGATCCCAGCAGCTCCGCTGTTGCTTCAGCAGCCACAGGCTGAGCCAAGCGCCGTGACGAGCTTTGGGGCTCTCCGGCCCACGTCAGGATTTTGGAGTGTGCAAAGGGAGAGAAAACCCAAATCTTGGTAAAAAACCTTGCGGCTTCCTCCAGCCCCGTGGGGTCTGAGGCTCCAGCTGCTCCCACCACAGCTGGCCGTCAGAGAGCAGTCTGTGTGCCCCTGGTGCCCTACAGCTGGCATCCTCCTTGCTCAGTGTCCCCAGCCAACCTTAACGCCGTGGTGCTGCCCAGGTTTCCTCCTCTGTGTGAGTTATCTCCCCCTATATCTGACTCTGACAGATAATTAAAGCAAACTGCATCCTGAGCGGGGCTGGCTGGAACTTCAATTTCCACTACTTGGGAAATCCTGACATTAAGGGAGATGCTGATTCTGACTCTGCATAAAAAACTAAAATTCTGGTACTTGCCAAGAAGCCAAATTTCCCCTTAGCAATCAACATAGGCCCATTACAGTGTTTCACTTCAGCAGATTTACTTTGACTCTTCATTATTCCTTTAATTCCTACATATTTCTTAAATTATGCACTACACGCACATGGAGTTATACAAACTATAAAGACAACACATTAAAATTTACAGCCTGCATCACGTGAGATGCATTTAAGTTACAGAATAGAAATGAAATACTCTGCCTCTGCTGAAGCTCTGATACCATCCAAACAAAACATTCCAACTTCTTTCTCTGCTGCTGGAAAATGTTGTTGGAATCAGCACATTTCTACCACGTGGCTCAAGTTCAATTAACCTGCTTTTTTCATAGGGAAAATTATTCTGAGAACAATTATTCAGTGACTGTAGTAGCTGAGATGCTCCCATCCTACTCATCCCACACTGCTCTCACCCATCCCTTCGTCTGACGTTAAAATGCTGTGCCCACAGGTAAGCAGTGAGGACAGAAACTGAGACTTTGCTTTCCCAGCCTCATGCTCCAGTCCTGAAAGTTGGCATGAAAAGGCTTCAGGCAGGCTCACAGGATATGCATCCTCACTCCCTTCTACATGGACTACTGTGGATGAAGTAACTAACTCCTGCTAGGCTCAGGAGGCAAATCTTCTACTGTTCTATACCAACAAAACACGCATGGGCCTTTTGTGTCTCGACTGTGCACCATGATGAGATAGACATAAAAGGCTGTTTTAATGCTCAACAAGAGCACACTTTTCTTCCAGCAGCTATCAACATTTGGCATACCATGAGAGCTACTTTTTTCCACAGCCTCCAAGCCAAGCTGCCTTTCAAGTGTTCCTTACCCCTCGTGGCCCAGTGCCCACGGCCACACCGTGTTTCTCATCTGCAATGAGAACACCAGCTTCCAGAAGAACCAAGGAATGAGGCTGGGGAAGCCACGAAGCAGCTCTGCACCCTCCCTGGGCTATGCACTGAGCATCACTGAACCTCAGTCAGAGAACGGCTGAGCTTGGAGGCATCTCCGGGTCCGTCTGGTCCCACCCTGCTCCAGCAGGGACACCCAGAGCAGGGTGCCCAGG
>VXAV01007847.1:9741-48194 GCA_013399715.1 Alectura lathami | reverse complement strand
TTTTTTTTTTTTGTCTGTGTGTTTACCAGGAGCAGAATAATTCACTGAGAGATGCCTGATACAGCTACAGCCCTCGCAGACCTGTCAGAGCCAAGGACATCCACCACAGCCGTATCTCTGCAAGGCGACACATGGCATTGTCCCACTGGGACAGCAGGTTGCATTTTCAGAAGTGTGTTATCGCAGCATTTGCTCCTAGGAGAGAGCAAGAAGAGGTGCTCTCCTCCAGAGCAGCAACAGACAAAACGTGGCTGCGATCAGACATCAGAGACACTGGTGTGGAGGGGAAGGGAAGACCCTTCTCTGTTTCAGGGCACGTTGCATGCTCAGGCCTGTGGTGTCAGAGTGGTGTTACCAGCACACACATGTGTGCGTGGTGTGTGACATAAAGTAAGTGAATTCCTACGAGAACCTCTTCCTAGAAAGCCTCGAGTATGCTTTTGATCCAAGACTTTGCAGAGCAAATGTGGACAAATGATTTCCCATCCCAGCTCCCTGGTCACCAGGGACATGGGGAAAATTAAAATTAGGGGTGATTGCTGACAGATGCTGTGGCCTGTGCAGTGCAGGGGCTGCTTCTTCCCAGAAATGCTGTTGTTTGTGTTTTCTCTGTGCTGATGACGTATACAGCTTCATCACTCCGTGGCTGACCTTTCCTGAGCTGGTCAGAAGCACAGGTTTCAGCCTGATGGTTGCCAGCCCCAAAATGCTACCTTGTGATGTGCCTTTCCCCTGAAAGGCAAGGACTAATGCAGACCCAGAGGTTTTTGGGTTTTGTTTCAAGGGTTTAATTCTTAACAGATATTTGATGCTTAATGCCACCATATTGATTGTGAGAACAATGCATTGTGACAAATCTACGTGCATTTTACATAATTATTCCACTGCAGGCCTATGCTCTCCTTTTGTAGCCATGCTACTCAGATGTAGCTTCTGATCAGCCTACAAAACAGTAGCTGTTATTGCTTGGCAGTAAGAATTCAGCAATGAACCTGTCTCAGCCCATGGGGCTCTCAGCCCACAACAGGCTGACTGATGTCTCTGATCCAGGCTTCTCCTGTTAAACAAGGAGAAATATTAACCTTGAATCCAGGAGGGAGGGTGTTTGTCACTTAAAAGAAACTTAGGGAGGAGAAAAAGAGGTATTTGTGTAAGTCTGCCTTCAACCGTTCAACAGACTAGTCAGAAATTCTCTGCCTCTCAGCAGGTTTGCTGCAGTATGCTGTGAGCTTGCTGCAGTCCCCAGGAAAGCAGCATCACCTGTTTCATGCGTGGGTGCATCACAAACACCGTCTGGAAGATCTGCTTGGAGGGGACCGCCTGGAGGTGTTTTGGCCAGGATGGCTGCCTGGGGTGATGTGACAGATTCGGTTCAGTGACAGATCCCGAAGCAGCCCTGCTCATTTTGGCTGGGCACATCCCAGAGCAAGATGGGACCCAGTGCTTGGGATGGGTTGGCCCTGTTACCAGTGCTTACCCCAAAGGCCAGATGAGCCTGCAGGGTCATCTGCCCTGTGGGATTTTGGCAGCTGCAGCACAGGGTGCCCTTCAGCACAGCAGGTTGATCTGCTTCCCCAGGCTTGGGGCTGTGCCTCCTCTTGGATCAGACACAGTCAATGAATGTTTTTTCCCTCCACAAGCTCAGAGAGAGAAGCACAGAAGATCTCAGTGGGTGTCTCCAGATGAGCAGCAGGAACTTTCATTAACAGTCCCCCAGCTGGAAGCCAGAAGAACAGGAAGACACAGGTAACAACGTGACGCGTTCTGTGTGGGGATGCTAACAACCAGACACCCCAGCTACCCACTGACCACGAGGTCATACCAGTGTATTTGTTCAGCCAGGAGGGACATGCAGTGTGTTGAGATTTACAGGAGTTAACTGGATTATCTGTGTAAGAGCTGACATCCAACTTTAGCCAAAAAAAAATCCACTCATGGACAATGCAAAAACCATCATAGGGAACTACTGGCTTTAAGAGATGATGCAAAGATGAAACAAATGGATTGTCCTGCCCTGGAAACTCAGACAAGCTTTAAGTTGGGTTCTGTTTGACTTTTATCTATTGAGAAAATCTGAGGCCCTGCCACAGACACAACAGCCAGCAGTCAGGGAAGGACTTCAGGCCATTCTCCAATAATTCTGTGACTTCCATGAGCCCAGCCATGTGCCTGCACTCAGAGCTGGGCACCAAGATCACGGCATCACTCTGTTTGTCCCATGGGAAGACTAACATGATGGGTGGGAAGTTACCTTAATTGAAAAGCCACTTTGGCTTAAAAATGCATTCCTGCCTCTCTGGAATGGTGCTGCAGGTGAGACTTGTTGAGGAGCAAAGTGCAGCAGCTTCACTTCATCAGGTCCTTTATTGCCAGGGAAGAAACCTGCAAAATCACAGGTTGCAAAAGCACACTGCCTTAACCTTAACCACAGACGTGCTGCTGTAATGACGAGGGTTTAAGTGCAGAGCCAAGGCTGCTGTGTGACTCTCCTTCTCTACTGGATTTAATGAACAAATCCTGCAACAGCATTGACTGAGCAAATCAGCAGTCAGTTAAATGCATCCTGCCAGCAGAAGGTAATTTTAATTCTAGGCCAGTGTGTCTCTAATTAAAAGAAACATTTATTATTTGTTTTTGGGATTGTTTCCAAGAAGGTAAACAGAGTGCAGAAAGGCTTTCAGAGCAGATTGCCTTCCATGGCCTGGTCTGTTCTTGAGGCCAGCATGAGGAGGAGTGAGGAGGGGGAGAGAGCAGAATGAAGGATGAGGAGGCACAGTAAGTGTTGAAAAGCTCAGATTAGTCTCAGTGCTGGAAGAGAAACAAGTCAATGTCAGGAATTAGAGAAAGAACAGGCAGGGGGAGAACAGAAAGAGGAGCAGAAAAAAAAAAAACAAAGAAGACAGAAGAAATGTGACTGACTGGGAGGGAAGATGGCAAAAGACAGCTGAGTGATGGGTAGGGTACCAACACAGACATAAAGACCCCATCATGGGGGCCTCTAAGGTAGGCTGGAGAAGCTCCTGATGATGGTGACATTGGTGTGGCTGTTGCTTTTTGGGATGGATGTGGAGGAGACAGTCCCTGGAAGTCTCCACCTTTGGCTGCGATCAGGTGTCCCATAGCCCTGCTGTCGGCCTGTGTCCACAGCAGCAAAAAAATAAAAACGACACAGTAAAACCACAGATTTTCTTACTGCTTGATGCTACATCTGTAGAAATCAGAGGGAAATCTACCCTTCAGACCAGTTAAAGTGCTGATGTCATCAGTTTGGTCGTGGTATTGTAGACTGTGTTCAGGCAGCGCAAGGTCTGTAGGCAGAGACAAAATCTTTTTTCAGAGGATCTGGTATTAGCGGAAAACAAGCCGAGCTTTTCAGCATCCCAGTGCTTGTGAATAGAAACACCAGGCCTGAAAGCTAAATAGGAGTTGAGAAGAGTTGTTAAGATCTTGATTGGATGTGTGTCCCTTAGGCTGTTTTGGGCGGACATATAGCAGGTGTTGTACTCATGAGCAGTCAGGATGAGTTTCCATAATTTTCCACTGCTTATTTTTAAAGGGACTGTGAATGGGAAGATGCTCAGTACCTATATGGTTCTGCAGTTAGCACCATGCAGGATGAGGCCCTGTGGTGGCATCAGTTACCGAGGAAACTGCCTCTATAGAAATGGAGCATGTTTCTATTAGCAACTGCAGCTCCTGCATGTGTGTTAGAGCACTGAAAGTCCTCATTATTGAGCTGCATTTGGTGGTGGGCTTTTGGATGTCTGGAGGACTGCATGGTGTGAGGTGAGAAAGAAGTTTCCAGCAGGAAGTTTACTGGGAGGACGGGAGAGCACACTTTCCATGTGCACCTGGGTAGGAACTAGGCACCCTGTGCATACCTGGAAAACATCTGTGCCTGACTGCTGGTGGGGAGCAGAAACCAGCATGTGGCTGAGCCCCTGAACCAGGGCTGTCAGTCCAGAAATCTCCTTCCAGCACAGATGAACGCTTGCGATAGCAAAGGCATGAAGTAACACAGAAAAGCTCTTTTGGGGCAGTTCTCCTTCAGAAACAACAGGATGCTGCCAGCATGTTCCTGTAGCTGTTCCCAGTAGGCACACAGAGAAAATAAAATTCAGAAAATAGGCTGCAATCACCCTGAGAGATGGTGTGTGAAAAGGCTAGGGGAGTAATCGCCAGTGAGACGAACCTCCCAAGCGAGATACAGACTATAGGAATGTGTTTAATTAAAGCTGGAACGTTTAGTTCTGCTGCAAAAAAGGTTATATCTACAAAGGATGTGTGCTGTCATTAAAGACAACAAGCCCATGTAGTGCAGAGGGTGCAGGAGGTGAGACTAAACTGAGGTTCATCTCAGGTTCCTCTCCTTGCACACAAACATCACTCCCACTAAGCGGAACTATCAATTTCTGCAATAGAAAAACCGAACTCTTCTGACTCAAAAAGTTGTGCTGGAGTGATGACAGGTCATTAGGTAGGGTTGTTTGGAAGCTCACAGCAAGTCTTCAAAGCGGAGCCAAACTTACAGCAGCTCAGGTAGGTAGATTAACGTTTAGGAACATCTGAAGCTGTCAATCCCTCACACAGAATTTGTGTTGGACACTTTTGGACACTTCTGATGCGTCCCCTGCTGACGGTTCTTGCTCACTACCCGAATCACTGAGCATGCAAAATTTTCTTTTGTTTTGTGTTTTTGTATTTTGTTTTGTTTTCCTGAGAAGGGGAGAAACAAAACACACTTGCCTATTGCCATGGCTGCAAAATGTGGCGTTCAAAAGGCAAATCAGTTCCCTTTGTGTGTTATTGGGTCAGCCATGATGGAATGAAGGGCAAGGAATGAATCTGAGCCCTCCTGCTTTTGGATGCTCAGTGAGAGAAACATCTACAGGGTGTCACCAGAAGGTGTGTGGCTGTGCTGAAGCAGTGCAGGAACGACCTCTACTTGATGCTGCTTTAGCTGATGACAGCCAGTGTCATAGCCAGAGTCACCAAAATTCCATCAGGGCTACTCTTTCTGCACAAAACCAGCTGGCTTGCGTTAACAGCCTTCATTGGTACAGTCAGTGGTGGACAGGTGATCTCTGCGTCTCCATGGGAAAACAAGTTCCTGTGGCAGAGGTGACAGCGAACAGCTGTAGGGTTGGGGTGATAGGAGGGGGTGCAGAGTCTTAAATCTCTTACATTCTTAAATTCCTCTGGGCAAGCCTCAAGTGGAAAAGTCTGACAAAGCATGTGGGTGTTTTTAAGGTGCCTTAGCCATCGTTTAGGAATTGTTCATTACTGTAATGCCTCAAGTGAGCAGCACTCGCTGAGAAAATTAGGAAATGCTGCTGAGCTAGGAAAGTACACTGCCGTGGGGCCCTGCTCCAGGAAAAGGCATGAGAGGGCTGTACAAGCCCCTTGGATTCCAGTGAGGTTGGAGGAAGATGAATCAGGCTGGGAATACAGCTGGGATCATTCCTCCCAGGTTTCATTGACACCATATCTATCTCTAATCACCCTCACTTTCTGCAGTGAGAAGGTGGTAGTGCTGCTGAGACCCACCTGCCTGGAAATCTGCTTTTCCTCAGCCACCTAATGCTGATGAATTACTACAAATGTATTTATAATTACTTGCCTAATTGCAAGTGCCTTCACAAATGATTTTGTTAGCACTTAATGGAAATAAAGCAACATCTGAAGCTATAGTAATGGAAATTTAATGCAACATCATCTCATGATAATACCAAAAAAAAGACTGATCTGAGTGAGATTAGTGTCCCAGGATCCCAGCCACAGGTGAATAAAGGCAGTATCAGCCTAGAATACAGAGTCTTTAGAGAGGAGTGCTATGGAGTGACAGGGAGAAGCCGTGGAGCAACAGGATTCAGCATCCCTGGTGCAGAGCAGAGCCCCTTGCAGAAGCCCAGGCACAGCAGGTAAGGCAGGAGCACTCTCCCCTGGGGCAGGAGGGGCTGAGGTGATGTTAACCAGGCTATGGGGACACTCAGCCCCTGGCTGAGAGCACTTCTGTTTATAAACTCAGCACCCACTTCCGTAGAAAATGGTTTTGATGTTGACTTCGGACATCCTCTCTCTGAGAACAGCCCAGCCTCCTGGCTTGCCCGAGAGACAATAGGAGGAAAACAAGCACAATAGGGGCATGTGCTAAACACTTTAATGAGCACTTCCACACCATTCTCCCGTGTTTCCCCACATCCCATGAGTCAATAAGCACCTCATGCAGCTTTCTAGATAGTGCACAATAAACTGATACAGCTGTGGGCTAGTCCAAACATTCGAGCTCATTCACATAATAAAAAAACTCAAAGGTGAGCCTATTTTATTGCATATGTACTATCGCCATATAATATTCCTAGCGATTTCTTTGCCTGTGAGTTTATGCTTAAAATATTTAAAATGCGGTTATACAAACTTGCGCACAAGGTACTGACAGATTTTGCACAAATTGTGCACCAACATGCACAAATACAGACTTGACTATCTGCACCTGCAAATAGAGCCCCGTGGCTCTGGAGGATGCGTATCTCTCAGTTGTCTCTGGTTCGTTTTGAATAGCAAGTTAATGAACATATGTAAATTGCCAGTGATTATGCTGCAGTTTCCATTGTCCCCCACGTTTGTGGTGCTGCTCTGCGATGCGCAGAGCATTCACTGAGAAGTCCTGTAAATTCTCTGTAAGAAATTCAGCATTTAGAATAGTTACTTGGGGGAATTTTATCACCTGGAGATGGGGCTTTTAAATTATGACTAATATGTTGCTCTGTATATGGGAATCTTTCATCTCCAGCTATCTCACAGATATTTAGACCAGATAGACTTCTTCTATTCCCAAACCATTCAGTCTTTCTCTTTCAATTCACACTCCTTGGGAGCAATTCTTATGATTTATGTAAATGGCAAATTACCAGGCTTCAGAAGATTTATTTATTTTTAATAATGTTGACATACATTGAGGAACTAGCAACAGGTTCTGGAGCAGGGGATGTAGATCTCAAAACCCCACAAAGAGAAAAGTTCTTCACTTCATCCCTCTCCAGATCAGACTTTTCTGAGTCTTGCTGAAGGCCAGGAGACTTTGGCAGGGTGGGAGTGTTCCCCGTTGCCCTTTATATCTTTATATCTTTAATCGTACTTCTCCCTGTTGTTAGTATGATAAACTCCAAGGTGTAGCTCAGCTGGCAGCTTGGTATCTCTTTAAATCACTTCCAGTTCCTCCTGTGCCATTAATATTTTATTTATGTTGTATTATATTTCGCATCAGTCTCCATGCCAACAGTTCATGCCAGAAGCAACGTATGACAGAATAATTTAGATCCTCAGCAATACGAGCACTGTCTCTTTGGCTGGTGTCATTAAGTCAGCCTCAGTTTGTCCTTTCTTTGGCGGTGTCAGAGAGCTAAGGCTGGACACGTTCCTCCTGGCACTGGCCTGGAGGGGACAGCGGGAAATGGCTGAGCAGTGCTGTCACCTGCCCTTTGTCCATGTGGTGACAGTGGTAAATCTGCCATGGAGATGAACTCCTCCTGGGCAGGACCAGGGCAGAGGTTCAGCACTGCTTCCCTCTTCTCCTTGCCTTTCCAGAAGTGAATGAGGATTTGTTTCCAAAACAGCCCGCTTACATATCATGAGTCCTCTACTCCTTGAGCCTGTTCCCTGTGCCAGCAGAGATCGTGGAGCCTGGGCTGTCTGCTGGCTGGTCCTTAGCCTGTGGGAGATCTCACTGCATGGAAGAAAGGCAGGAGCATCTTATCCATGCTGCTCACAGTGTTGTCCACAACTGGCTGCAAATCCATGGAGAAAGGCAGTAGGTTTCACTGACCCAGACGAAAGTTCCTTCTTCAGGACACTTAGAAACTCTGGCTTCTAGCTTTGCACCAGCCTGGCTACAGCATTACTGCTCTCATTCCCGTGTAGGTGTAATCTGTGTATTGATTTTGTTGTTTCCCTATTCATATTTTCTATCATTACTGCAGCTCTCTGTCTACTTGTGCTACTGATAAACAAATCCTTCTGACAATGGGCTGGAGAAGAACCTGCTGAGATGTAACACAAGGGTGAGTTTAGATCTTTCTCAACTGCATACAGGATGGTCACAGTTCTGGTTTACGCTGCAGGTTTGCTGGGGTCTGTGTGAAGTGCCTCCTAGGAGGCACTGTTACCTGTTGCCTGCTGCTGCATGTCCATTTCTCGCTGGAGATTGTCTGTCCTACCTATAGCGATAGTCAGTTCTCAGCATGTAAAGTCCTGCAGAGTGGAGACAGCCAAATGGTTTCTGGAAGGAATATTTTGATGCTGTGCTCGTAGCACTCCTGTGTGTTCCAGAGGAAAGTGTGATGCTCGCTGCCGTAGCACATGTGGTTGGGACGTGGTGAACCGATGGGTGCCTGGCCCTGGGCTGAGTTGCACTGGGACCTGCTGACCTTGGATTCCTCTGCCCATGCCTCCCACCAGCCTCACTGGAATATATGTATTACACATCAGCAGGACTGAGGGTCACGTTTTTATTCTAGCCCTTAACAGATATCCAAAAAATCTAAGGAATTGAACACAACCCCACAGGTCTTCTAGGAAGGGACCACTCTGCTGTGCCTGCGAAACTTCCATCCTGCCCTCTCTGGGTTGATCACACCAGCATGACAGAAATGCAAATACAACCAAGAAACAAGTGAAAAAGTGAGTAGAAATATATATACATAAAAAAGTTAATTGTTAAGGTCTGTGTAAGAGAAGAATCAGCAGGAGGGTACAGCCAAAAAGGAAAGGAGTGACAAAGGAGAGCAGCAAAAAAGCTTGAGTATGTTTCTCTGTGTCCCACAAAATGTGCTTGCAAGGGTCCCCTAAAGGTCTTTTTTTGGAGGTGTGTAGTCTGGATAAACTAGTGTAGCAATGAGGATAATCCAATGCCACAGAAGAAACAAGAGGCACTGAAAATACTTTAGGCTCCTGTGGCAAATTCAAGTTTTCAGCCACCACATTCATAAAGTCCCAAGGCAGTATGACCAAGGAATGGCATTAATCACAGGTTTGCTAAGGGCTTTCAGGAATTGCAAATGCCTTCAGGAGCCCCTGTACCAGTGGGGATTCAAGAAAAATGAGTTTACTGAGTGATGGTGGGGTTAGCACAAACCATTCCAGGATGGAATTTGCCCATATATAGCACCTCTGTGCAAGCAAAGAGGATGGAAGAGAAAGACCTAGGCAAAAACTGTGCCTTATATACATGGCTGCATTGATTTTTCCATGCCAGTTAATGCCAATTAAATACACACCCCTGGAGATCATGCAGAGAGCACTACAGGTAAAATTGCCTTGCCTGTGATCACAGACACCTTTGCAGACTCATGGTATCAACCCTACTTATTTGTTTGTTTCTTTTATTAAAAATCCACGGCTGGAAAGAAACTGCTGTGTTTAACTGACTCCTGCCATTTATGTTGAGGGAATATCCAACTGTTTCAGCAATCCAAGCCTACCCTCTGTCTTGTTATTGTTTTTCAGCACTGTTCTTTCTGAAACGTTATGGGTGACGGCCTTGCTTATTTCTCCCAACTAGCCAGTTGCTTTACAGATCAAACTGCAAGCAGCCCTACAACTTTCTGACAAGGCAGGATTATGAAAGACCTGCCGAAGTGTCATGCAGCCTCTGTTGTGAAATCTGACAATTTAAGTGGTTCCATCCCAGCCCTGGTAGCAATGATTCTTGATACCCTGATAAAATCCACTTCTATTTCTGCTCTGACAGATCCTGGAGAAATAAATGAAATCTGCAATCTTCTGTGCATACGGGAGGGCATTAAATGATTCACTCACTTGGAGCGTGCTAACAGGCATCCTTTACACATTTTGTGTTGCTTTAAAAAGTAGTTTGCAGATGCGGGATCATTGCTATATTTTGTAGTTTTGTTCTATAATTAGCTGCTAAAGGAATACAAGACCACAGATGGCTTTGTATTAAACTACTTCTTCTTGTTTCTATTGGCACCACCTGGGGATTAAAACAGATGCTGTCAGTCTGCAAGGTTAGCCTCAAAGCAGGGGAGATATAATGAATATGTGATCAAAGCACCCTCCCTTCATCCAATTGTGCAGTAATTACAGACGGAAACGTTTCTAAACCAGCAGCGTTGGCTCTGATGCTCGCAGGAAGGCAAACCCAGTCCCCAAAGCCTTCGGTGATTCAGGGATGGGAAATCTTCCACAACCACAACAGCCTCTTCCAAGGAGAAAACCTGGGTAAAGGCCACTGCCAATGGCTCTGCAGAGCCTTACGGGCCATGAAAACACCCTGTAGTTACCAACCTGGCCACGCGTCCACGTGTTCACGTTGGCCAGGACCATGTTTATGATAAGACTCTTTCAGTGACCTTTTGTTATAATTTCAGCTCATTTTTCCACAGCTGCTGGGCCTATTCCTGCCTCCCCCAAGACTGAGTAGGACATCTTCACCCCAAGAAAAACATATTTACGTGGAAGATTGAAGTCAAATATTTTCCAGCCACGTTGGGCACAGACCTGCTCATTCGCAGTCTCCAAGGCTGCCCTTGAATGCTATTGAATACTGACACCTTTCTCCTCCTCCTGCCATTGCCAGGTAAGTCTCATTTGAATATTAACTGGCATTAACACGGCGTGTAACTCTTTTACCCAGCTGCAGCCCAGTGCAGGTTGATGTGTGTTCATGGCGCGCACGTGGTAATAGCCAGTGGGTGGATGGATTTATGGCGAGATTAATGGTGCTTCTGTTCAAAGCTGGCTGATAAGAGTGTGTTGTGATTAATAATCAATTTTATCCTCCTCCTTCAAAAAAAATGTGGGAAGTGCTAAGATAAAGCTGAGGCTTTCCATTAGCTGGAGGCTAATGGAAGAAAGGCAGAGGCACACCGAGGAGTTCCATCCCTGCAGCCCTCGTGTTTGCACGGAGCCCTGGCAATAACTGAATAAAGCACTGTTCTTCCAGTTCACTTTCTAAAATAAACCATCCAGATGGCTGTAAGACAAAACCTTGTCGTCAAGCTGAGTAATGTGTATTTTGAGCACATTAACAATGGAATGTGTAGAATAGTGCTGAATTATGCATAATGCCACTCAAAAAAAACACACAGGCAGAAGAAGGAATATCACAAGCATCAGAGAGCGGTGGTTCATGCTGTCATTCTCATCCTGGCCTACAGGACAGTCCTGTGAGCTGTTTCAGGGTGTCTAACATGTAACAAGTATAGAGAAGAAGATTGTCTTTTCTCTCTTACAGCAGTATAAGGTGCTGGAATCACTAAAAAAAAAGTAAGTAACAGGAAATATATAGTGCTAAGTGGGGATAAATATATGTTCTTTTTTTGAGAGGAGGTGGAGAGGACAGATTTTCTTATAGTCAGTCAGAATACAGTTATTTGCCTTGGCCAATACTGGATTTCTTCCGCGATGCTTACCCCCAATATGTCCAATGCAAACTAAAGAAAGCCCTCAATTTGAAAAAAACACTGACAGTGGAACTCAAAATCCCAGTGTTCTGCTGGGGCTGCATATGTCAGTAAAGTAACAGAATAAAATATAAATTCAGAGACGCTTTCCAGCCCTCTCTGCCCAGACTAGCAGCCCGCTGAGTACTCACAGCAAAGGGGCTGGGGAGTGCAGAAGGCACGCCTGGTGGCTTCCACAGCACACTCAGCAGGATGCTCGGTGTGCTTTCAGCAGTGTTCGCTGTCTGAATGGCAATGAATCATCACAAGGTCCGTACAGCTGAGGGTTGCTGGAAGGGTCTCGCTGGTTCCCTCCAGGGCTTTATGTTTCCTGACTTCAGTCCTCAAGCCTTGAGTGCAAAGCTTTCAGTGTGAGTGCTGCCCTGCACAGGGCCCGCTTGCAAATCTCACAAGCTCCTGCTGAGAAAAATATCACCTGGAACTCTATTTGTCCACTACACACCAATTTTCAAAAGCAGGCTTTGTGCTGAAGTACAGCGTGAGAAATTGCTTTATTTATTTTTCTTTTCCTGAATGCAATTTTTTTTTTGCTGTGAAATCAAGTCCTTTCCCTAGCTGGAAGTGTGCAAAAAACTCTAATGTGTAGGAAAACTATAGCAGCAAAGCAGAAAAAATAAAACTATCAGAAGCTCCTTGAGGAACAAATTCAAACCCTCGTTGATCCCTGTGGGCTGCTTCTCCAATCTGAATTTTGTAGAACTTGGGTGGTATTTTCAAAGCAAGCTGCTGGAATTGATCGGCTTCAAGGGTTGGCTAAGATGATGACAGTGTGTTTCTGAACTGCAGTCCTCTGTCCAAGAAAGATGCAGGCTGTGGTTTGTCCTCTGTACGCAGATTTGCTGGAGAAAAGCAAGGTTTCGGAGAGCACATGAAGCAGTGGGACTGAAACACAGACATGCTGATAGGCTAGTTTTGATTTCTTTGACATTCACTTCTACTGTAATTGTGTGCTTTTAAAATGTTTTATTATTACTATTATTATTTTTACTTCATTATCTGAAACCACTCAGCTTTTCTGCTGTAAAATTCCACTGGTAATAAGGAATTTCTTTCTAATGTCTGTTCAAAATCTACTTGTCTATTATGTCTTCACTGTACACCTCAGATGTAGGTATTTTCCCTGTTTTGGTGATAATACTATTAAAATTTGCAGGATGGTTCAAGAAAACTCTGCTTAGTATGTGAGATGATGGCAGAAACATGATTTTGTTTTCAAGTTCATTATTTTGGGCTTTTATATGTATGGATAGGAGAGCAGCCTAACTGTGCTCTTTTTAAAGTAAATGCGAATAGCTGTATCTGCCCTTTGGGTAAGCAGTAGGTGGTGATTTGGCCACAATATGTCCTANGTTCTTTTTTTTTTTTCTTTTGTTTTCTTCTTTTCTTCTTTTCTTTTTTTGTTTTTTTTTTTTTTTTTTTTTTTTTTTTTGCTTGCAGAGATTTTTATCTTCATGCAGGTTTGAATAAGTGCAAGACATGGAAAGATGTGGTCCCCGGGGAGCAAGGTAGATGTTTACCAGAAAAATGATCAAGACAAAGAAAAAAAACCAAACCCTATCTGAGTGTGAGTTGAAGTCAAATAACAAAATCTATCTTTCCCTCTAACAAGAAAGCTGCAGTTGAACATTTCCTTGGTTTAATGGCACAGTTTAACAAGCCACGCTCTTGTGGCTTTGTATTTTGTTCAAGCATGTAGGCAGGTTGCTATAACAAGTTGAAGAAAAGCCTGCAGAAAGGATTTTTTTNCTGCAAAAGGTTTTTTTTTTTTTTTTTTTTTTTTTTTTTCTCCTTCTGTAGCGTCTGCTTTGCGCTGGAGCATCCTCAGCGGCAGAGCTGCGGATTGCTTGGTCGTGAGCGCTGCCTGCCGGCCCCAGCGCGACCAGCAGCCGGGCACCCCTTCGTGTCTGCTCGCGGGGAGGACGCTGCAAACTCCGCAGCCAGGTTACTTGCTTTGCCCATTTGGCCTCTATCTCCCTTTCTATTTGGATTTATTTAAATTAAACTGTAGTGAAGGCTTCTCAGTATCTGTCTCAGAAGCCATTAAAACCTCTCAGAGAATTGCTTCCCAAGCTGTCAAGCTTCAGAAGTTTTATGGCAAAATTACTTCGTGTAATGGTTTCATTGTTCACACATTGCAGAAAAGCAACAAAATGTCCATGTTCTGGATATTCAAAAGATCAGGCAAATATTTCACCAAGTGTACAACAAAATATTATGAGGTAATTTTATTTTTTTTTTTCCCGGTTTTAGGTAAAAATATTACAGTATACAAGATAATCTTAGTAAAGGTAAAAATACAATATTCTGCTTCTTCTCTAAACAGTTCTACATACAGTACACTTTTTTATTTGTTTTTATGTTTTTGTACAAATATAACTATTATTCTATTAGGCTATCTGTGTTCTCATCTGGCACTTAAGAACTGATCACAGGTCACCTTCTGTTTCTGCTTGTTTTCTTAGCTGATTCCTAAATGCAATGATCATCTTAAAGGTGTATCTTGTAAACAAACAGTACAGTTCAGTGGCTCCCAAGTAGTAAGGTGTGCTTTAAATAGTTGAAATCATGTAGCTAACTGTAAAAGCCCAAGCAACCCAAGTTTGCATCAGCTTGTTGCTTACCCTTTGTAAAAATGCAGTCTGAGTATTTGTATCACTGCAGCCTTTAAAGCAGTTTTATTCCTCCCAGTCCTGTGAAAGAGCCAAACACATAAGACAATCATTTCTTCAATGTTTTTTCCTTTTATCTTTTTATCTTTTTTTTTCATCCTTTTTTTTTTTTTTTTCTTTTTTCTTTGTGACCATGTCTTCAGTGGAAATGAAGACTTTTCTTACAGATTTGAAATTACTGGGGAATGTTTTTTGTTGTTGTGATTTATCTCACTCTATGGCTTGCTATTTGAACTCTGGAATCCAAAAGCTGAGCTGACTTGCATCGCTGTCGTTGGATTAGTGCTGTTCCTTGTCCCGAACACATTAGCACAATATAAGTGTTTCTATTCCTGGGAAATGTGTTTCATATCACTATGAATATTTCAGTATGCTGTTGTAGAAGCTGAGATCATCTCAGGGTAACAGAGAGGCTAGGTGTGTGTGAAGGGACCATATCCATTAGTGGGTTAGCTAATATAGCTGGAACAGGCAGAGAGGAGTGTTTGGCTGGGATTCCCTTTATCAGGTTCTAGCAGAGGGATGAAGGATGCTTTACCCAACAAGCTTGGTTCATCTTTCCAGCTCTGTCATCCAGTGTAAAAAGTAGATGGCCTTCCGCTGACACACTTGGCCTGTCTCGTTTCAGCAGATGATTTCTCGTATGTTTTTCATTAACCACAGTGTTGTTCTAAGTTGTCTCCAGGGATGCCCATGTAAACAAAAAAAGGAGAGAACACACCCAAGGAAAGAATTTTTAAAAATTTTTCAAGGAATATGCTTGGCACATTTTTTCTGCAGATTTCACCAACTTCTGTTCATTACAGTTTGAGTTGCTATAAAGGAACACAGTTCTCTAGAGTCAGGTGGGTGAAGATCTGGCTTTTTTGCCTTGAACTAAGGGTGCCGTCCCTATGGTGCATTTACTTCTGATGTCGAAGGGCATACATTTTTACCAGTAAGTTAGTTCTGTGTCACAAAAGATTTAACGGGTAATTCACCAAACTCAGGAGTAATGCAGTGTGCTCCTATTGACACCTGCCAATTTGCAGATGTTGAGTGTGTGGTACCCATTTTTTGCACTGATTTTGTCCTCCTAAGATGCTGGTAGAGACTGAATAATGTTTAGAAAGCCGGTTGCTTTCCTCCGTGTTCACCATCAAATGTCCTTATTTAAATTCTTCCCAAATTTGTCACTCAGCTGTTGTATCAGTCTTGCCAGCTCACCAGTAGCTTGTGACTTTTCCTCTAGGAGTTCGTATCGGAGACTAGAAATATCTTGCTTAATCTCTTTAAGTTCTCCTAAAAGGAGGAAAATATTGTTGTTAGCAATATCAAAGAAGTCACCCCTATGGTTTTAATACATAAGAAAGCATTTATTTGTTTGTGCTTGGTCAGGAGTGTGTGTGGCACTCTATATGATGTTGCTGCAGTTATGCACTTAGTATTTGGCTTACAGGAAATATCCTGTGCTTGCAGTAGTGCTACCGACAGCAGTAACAAGTGTATATGGAAAGTTCATCTTTTTTCTCCAGCCTGTTCCCTCTCCATGTATATACCTCCACCTACAGAGGGCATTTGCAGAAGTGTAGCAAGGAGAAGGTATCACGAGGAGTTTCTTTTCTATCTACTTATAAACCCTATGTGATACCATGGCAGTGCATATCCTTACCCTGCCCCCAAAAGGTCAGTACCTGCTTTACTTAGACCCCAAGACAAGGCTAGGTGTTGGCAATACCCTGGGTTTTGCAAAGCAAGCATATGTAGAACCACAGGCTAGAGCAGGACAACGCATAGACAGATCCTGTCATCCGTGTGTTCTGCTAAGGAAAATTTCAGAGCATAAAGGTGGCTCAAAGTCACCATTGTTCACCTTCGTGTGAGCCTGAGGCATGTTCCCTCTCCACAGAAGGCATTCTCTCAGCTCAGTCCTCTTACTGGAGATATCAATAGCATTAACACTACATGTTCTAATTTGTGTTAATAACAAAAATCCACTTGCCTTCATTGACTTCATCATTTTCTCGGTCAACTTGAGCCTTGAGCACATACCGCTTAATCAGACGTTTCATTATTTTCTGAAAAGAGAACATAAATCTTCTCTTGAGTTTATCCACACCTCCTAAATTCTAGACTTGTTATGAGCAATTCAAGTGCCTGATTTCTTTATGGATGATGCCTAGCTTCAGAGGAGGCAAAGGGAATTTTATTATTGACTTATCATTTATTCTCTACTTTTTATTGTGAACTGTGTATTAAAATAGTTGATTGACAGCTATTCCATAATGAGTCCACATAAAGCTACTTTGGAGGGTTTGTGGGATGCACATGAATATAGAGTATGTCCCACAGACAGAACGAATGAATGCACAGATGATCCAAGGGCAATTTAAGAAATGTGACCCAGATTATTTATTTAACATGTTGCTATTTAATGTAGCAATGAAATATAATTTACTGGAAGAAATAAGATTTTAATTAATGGTGTTTGCATATTCACTCATGATGATGAACTGAACATCTGACCCGATGTTAAACAGAAAGACTGTGTTTGCTTTGGAACTCGGGCTTGAGGAGAGAAAAGAGATTTAGGACAGAGAAAAAGAGTTTGAGCAGAAATGGAGAACTTGCTGTGAGTGAGAAGTTTGTTTAGGAAACGGCAGGTTTTATGGGACATACACAGAGTAAAAACAGAAGTACATAGATTTATAAAATGGGAGATGACTGTTAGTATGGAACAGCACACATGGAAATAGTAGGAGATGACTATGGATATGAGCTTGCAATGTGATATCGTTCCAGAAATGAGTAAGTTCATTTACGTAGAAGGAAAGTAACTGGCAGTCTTGGGCTACACAGTGGCTTACAGCTGAAGGCCTGTGTCATTACCAGTGGGAACAAAAACATCTGAACAGTGCAAAATGTGAAAAGGCATTGCTCTATCAGAGATAATCATTTTGGTGTCCAAACTAATACACCTAACTTCGGTTATCAGACATTGGCATTAGTTCTTTGGGCACACAAGTGCTTCATCACCATAACCCAGCTGGAGGGCAGATACGGCAGGGCATGCTGTCTGGCTTGGGAACAGTTTTTTGTACCAGGGCAAAATAGGAGAGCCTTTTACTCTCCTATTTGGTTCGACCACTTCCAGAAAGAGGCTCTCTTTGAGACAAAAGAGTGACAGGGTCAGTTAAGATTTCTGTGCCCTCAAGGCTTTCTGCATCCTTCGCAAGCAGGGGAGAGTTCTGTGAACACCCAAGAAAAGATTTGCAAATGTCTTTTTTTTGAGCAGATGGCCAATATTAAAGGAAAGACCTCTCTTAGCATGAGCTCACCTATTCACAGAGCAACCACATCTGCTTTGAACATCGCTTAAAAACGCTGCAGAGACTGTGAAAGGTGAATTAAGGAATCAATACACTTGCTCGTGCTGTGAATTATAACAGTACAAAATCATGCATGTGAACATCAAAGAAGGATCCAGTCAATTATATGTAGGCCATGTAGTCATGGAATATGGGATGTTTAAGACTCTGTCCTTGTCTCAGAGAGGCATCTGGCTAACCAGGTGAGTCAGTTAAAGCAACAGAGATGAGGCACAGCGCACGTACGGTGTGTTGAAGATGGCCAAGGTAGTAGAATCCAGAGGGAGGTAGGGTTGCCACCTGGGAAAACATAAATGAAGTAATGGTTTGGGGAAAGTAGGGAAATCCTGGATTTAAAAAAAAAAAATAAAAATGATTTTTTTTCAGAACAGATGACAGAGGAAATCTAGAATAAAACAAGAATCAACATAAACAATGAATGCTGTTATTAGCTGGAAAAATATGATCACATCTATCCTGCTGCAGTTCCCATACCGCTGGTATTACTGATGGCCACGACTCGAATACTATCCTGCATTAGCTGCTGTATGTGATGAAAGCCAAAATCTTAAGGGTGCCTGCCATGAAACACATGATGTAGCCAGATTTGTCTGCAGAAACTAAATATTAAAAGTGTGACCATTTTTAACTAGAGGCTGCTTAGTCACTTAGTAGATATCTCTGCCTGTAGGTTTAGGAGGGTGATTCATTTTTGCCCCAGTATTGCACTGTGGCTTCTAAGTCTTGCTTTTCCCCTTCTCTCTAGTACTGTTCCTTATAGCTACAATAAATTAAACAGCTCTTAGCAAAACAGCCCTGTTTACCACTGGGACATGCTGAGTAAAGCTTCAAGACATCTTCTTGATAACAAATGGCAAACTCAAAATAATTTAAATACATCTGATTTCTACACAGTACTGTTCCCCCCTTCTCTGAAAGTTAATTGAAATTCTTCAGATCTTAGAAATCATTTATACTATGTAAAACTCAACTGCTTTCCTCACAAAAGTATCTTAATTGCTATCGGTGACAAACTGATCTCAAGAGGAAAGGTTCTAGGAACAGGCCAGTAATTTGTAAATGATAACTCTGCACAGAACTCAGGTTTTTAATGTATGTATTGGCACAACTTTCGAGATCTACACTTGCCATCAGGTATTCGAGTGCCTTCTGTACCTCCTAGCACAGTGCAACCTTGCAGCTTCACAGCCCTGGTCAAACCCTGACATAGGTCAACAGGGACCAGAGGGGACAGCTGCTCACCAGGGCATCAGATCTCAAACCTGAGATCTCAACTCCATACGTTATCACTTGGGCAGTAGAAGAGATCAAGAGTTAAGTGAGCAAAGGAGTTTGCTCATTTCTTACCTCATTGTTATTTTATCACTCCAAGCAGCAACAAATACACTCCTAAGCTTTTAAAGTTATGAACTGATCCTTCTATTTTCCCCTGACAATTCCTTTTCTGGCTATTATAGACGAAGACGGTGTTGATAGCATGACAGAGACAGGCTGCCGATGCTGAAAGTGGGGAAAACATGAGCTTAGTGCAGCACTTCAGCAGTGCTCCATTTAAAGTCTCAGCTCAAGTGGGTCTGATAAAGGCATCATTTTGCCTAGACTAATTTATCCCCAAATCATGGCAGCTGTTTGTTGACTTGTTCTTCCTATTTTTTAAACTACTGCATGTTTAGGTTCTGTATATTTTTGGTATCCCTCAAAAGCAATGTACTCCAGCTACACAAAGGGCAGATACTTCACTTCATAAATCTCACTAAAGAAAACAAGAGAGAAGCCACTACTTAAAATGTTTTCCCAGTTGCAGAAGAAAGCTTGCTGGTAAGATAAATCTTAATCTTTATATTAAGATAATCAATATTATTGCACCTTTCTTGTATTATTTGGACAATTTCTTCCTGCAACAATTGTAACTTTCTAAGGTCACTTGGAGACAAGCCTTGTAGGAGTATTATCAAGGGAAAATAACATACAGTTATGTCTTTCTTTGAACACACCTACTTTTCACAGCTGTCTGACTTTTTCAGCCCTGGAAATAAGGGCTAAATTTACCACAGACATTGGGTGTTGTCATTTAGAAATCATAACTGCAGGAAGAGAATGAGTCCAGCAGAGGCTGACACATCTTTCTGTTACCTGTGGGTTTGAGTGTGCAGGAAAATATCAGAAAAGCTGAAGTGCCATTTTGAGCAGGACAATCATCTCTCTTCCCTTCACCTTTGATGGTGTTAAGCCAACTAACTCCAGATGCCAGAACGAACGAATCCTATTTCTAACCGAGTTTACTCTTTACACTTACTATGTTGGCACAAAAGCCTGGACAACTTTTAAAACCAGCAAAACATTATTACTGGTTCTTTGTACAGCCTAGGAGCCCATTGTGCTGGACGCTGCTCTAACATGAGACAAACCTGCCCTGGAATTGCCATTGCTCGTTATACCTCATCAAACTATTATGCTCAACTCTCTTTAATGTCAGCTCCTTCAGAGGTAACAGTTGCCATCCAATTCCTTTTCACTTTATAGTAAAAAAACAAAACAAAACAAAACAAAAAAAAAAATACCACAGGGCACATTTTGCTTGTTGTATTGCCCTGCTGCACACTTGCACAGGAAATAACACTTCTGCTGGCACGAAAGCTCCAGCAAGAAACAACTGTGCTAGCTCTGTTCTGGGGTGCCCCCTGTGCCACTGCGCAGTCACAGGTGGTTTTGAACCATACCACATTGCAGGTTTAGCCGGGTACGACAGGTTACTGCCAGAGAAAGCACATGCAAATGGCGATGAAGAGGCTGGAGAGATGACGTTGTGTCATGACGATGAAATGCTGCCAATGCAAGACTGGGAGATTAAAGCTTGACAGATATTTCTTGTAGTGAATTTAATACTCTTGAGTGGAATTAATTAGCATGACAGACATTAACACTGTGTCTATTTCCACGGGTGATACTCTGTGTTTGTCTCTGAGCACTGTGACTGTGCTGAGTCACAGCTCAGCACATCGCAGGATGGCACCGACTGGACCAGAGCAAACGCCACTCTTGCAGAGCGGTTCACTGACAGATCTCTTCCCTGGCTCTTGTTTTCATGCTGTGATTACCTGGTATCTTGTGGGCTTGTTATAAGCGTTCTTCCCCGAAAAATTCTCTGAATTTCGAGTGCTAGACTGAAAACGAGCTTTCTGAAATTATAAAGCATCATGATATATTAAATTAATGATAACTTCTCATACCCAGATAGCCCAAACTAAACAGAGCTTTATAAAAACAGTAGGAAATGGTTCAGTGTATGGGAGATTAAAAGCCAGCACATTCAGGTCTAAAAAACTAAGATTTTGGAAGACAGAAAAGGGTTGAAAAGCAAAAATTACTGAAAAAAATTCTAATCTTTCTAGACAAAATTCATACTCTCACACAAGTTTTGGACAAGAAGGTGCTAAAAGAAACAAAATATATTTATTGTAGAGCGGTGATTATTAATGTAGCGCACAATTTAAAAAATGGAAGAAGAAAAAATAAGTTTATAGTGAACAAGTCAATGCAGCTATGAAGCAAATTCTGAAACGGAATTGATTTTCAGCAGTTCTTTTAAAACAGTAGTACAATTTGCTACTTTTTTAGCTGATTTTTTTTTTTTTTTTAAACAGACCAGATAGATGACATCTGAACTATTAATCTTGCAGTCTAGAAGCTTCTAAGATTCTTTACAGAAGAGCACGTGCAATATAGATTTCTCTGACACTGTATTCACCTAAGATTTTTTTTTTTTTTTTGGCACAGCTTCTGAAGAAAAATAAAGGTACTTATTCAGAGGAATTAATTCACATTATAGACCCAAAAAAGCCTATATACACCACAGACCCTTGCAAGTGCATGCAAGTGTACGTACAGGGAAGGCCTCATTTAAGGGATTTTCATCCCTGTCCTTCCCAGAGATCTTGAGAAACAGGAATTTTTCATTATTATTATTATTAATCTGGATGCTGATAGTGACAGGACTAAAATTCTGAAGTAATTGTAATTTTTTTTTCTCAGTCACCAGGTGTGCCATAGTGTTATAGAGAATGTTTTGAAAATGATCTGTGAAGAAAATCAAGAGGCAAGCAAGAAATGACTGAGACTTGTCACAGCTTATGGCTTATGTCAGTGACGTTAAGGCCAAGGAAACAGTGAGTTTTGCAGAACTTCCATGAAAAGGACAAACCAGAATCATCCACTCACATGGCTTGTGAAGCAGGAACTTAGAAAAAAATCTTATTATTTTGGTTTGTGCTTTGAAGCAGAAAAATTCCAGACAAAGTGACAAAGTGGACTTTGTGTGGTTTGATTCAAATAGCATTTTGAAAATAATATTTTTTTAAATTATTATTTGAAATAGTTAGAAGAAAATATTTTATATCAGCTGGGGTCAAAAATCCTTTGTGAATGGGTCTAAGGAATATCAACGTGCCACAAAAGGACTGGCAAGCCTGCAGAGGAGCCACACCAGCCTCTCAAAACAGTAACTGAAAAAACAAGAGACAACACATTTTGGAGAGCTTCTCCCCCCACCCCAGGAATCAGCTCCCTGTGTTGTCTTATTGTTTCAAACCAAGCTTGAGCTGAAAAAATCAAATAAGCAAAGCTGTCTCCTCACATCTTTTAATCCACTGAGTTTGATGACCACAGCTGAGAAGCTGTGGCTGCGTTCCTATGAATGTTTTGGACTTTTTCTTCTCTAATGTAAAGCAGATAAGCCACAGCTGAATTTGTCCTGTGCATGGGATTGGGTTAGCTATGAACATATATGCTAGGATCACTTTGACCCAGTGATGCTCTGTACAATATTGAAGATAATAATTTCCAACAGCATTTTCTCTGATTTCTCGGTTGGAAAGGGTCTGGGTATTACGTGCATTCTTGCACTCTCTTGTGTTTACATGTCTCTTGGTTTGTCATGCAGATGATCACTTTTGATAGGGAAAGCATGCCACCAGGCAGCCAGCACACTTCTGTTTCAAATGGCCACAGAGAATCACAGAATTTTTTGAGTTGGAAGGGACCTTTAAAGGCCATCCAGTCCAACTCCCCTGCAGAGCACAGGGACACCTACAGCTGGGTCAGGTTGCTCAGAGCCCCGTCCAGCCTGACCTTGAAGGTCTCCAGGGATGAGGCATCCACCACCTCTCTGGGCAAACTGTGCCAGTGCTTCACCACCCTTATCATAAAAAACTTTTTCCTTATATCCAGTCTAAATCTTCCCTCGCTCAGTTTAAAACCATTTCCCCATCTCCTGTCACAACAGACCCTGCTATAGAGTCTGTCTCCTTCTTTCATGTAGCCCCCCTTTAGATACTGAAAGGCTGCCATCACATCTCCCCAGAGCCTTCTCTTCTCCAGGCTTAACAGCCCCAGGTCTCTCAGCCTGTCCCCACAGGGAGGTGCTCCACAGAGGAGGTGGAAGAGGCAGGATCTGCCCATCAGTGGCTACACATCTCTAGGCAGATGTAAGTAAAGTTGCTCATTATGGCTGTGGGATTTAGGAGGCACTGTTAACCCCTGCTTGGAAACTTGTTCCCCAACCTGGAATAGCAGAAAATTTTGTTGTTAATGTAACAGTGTTAAAATTAATTTGGAAATCACTTCAAGGCAAGAGGACATTTTTAAGAGGTAAAAAGGCCTGCTGGGTAGATCAGGAGCCAGATAAACTGGGATCTTATTTGTGCCTCTGCTTCTGTCCTTGTTCTTTGCCTTTGCTTTTTAGGCTTTGGGAAACCCCATTATAAAGGTGCCTTCTTCACTGGTGTCCAGAAAGCGCTCAGTGCAACGAGGCTGCAAGTCTGGGAGGGCCCTCTAGGTGTTGATATAATGCAACTAACAAGGCTGAGTCAAAGGCTGCCCTGTTCCTGCTCTACCTGTGAAGCATGCAACCCGCTCCAGAAGGTCCCTGGCAGGCATGGACCCATTCTAAAGGAAAAGGAAAAGTGAAGATGCAACATACCCGTTGTTTGGAATTCAGCATCCCCATCTCCAGATCGTTTTCACAGTTTTTGGCCTTAGATTTGCAGAGTTTTATGAGGCACATTTTTATTCTCAGTATGAGATAATAAAATGATTTAGGGCTTGGCACTAGATTAAAAGGAGCAGGTAAAGTCCTTCCTTCGTCAAAGTAGGATAGCCAGAGCTTGGCACGTGCAAACTTCCACTCCACATCTGCATCCTCCTTGGGAAGGGAAGAGAAAAAAACACCCAAATGCATAATTAGTACATAGGAAGGAATTTAGCTATCATAAGAACAAACATACAGGTAGGATTTAACTAGAATTACTCTTCTGTTTGCCAAACCAAGACACCTGCAAGCAACGTATCTTCTTAGGTTTCCCTGTGATCTCAAAACGAGGGAAAAAAATGAACAAAGAAATGAATAAACACAGAGTACAAGTCCTCCAAACACTATACTGAATGTCACCTTATTTCTACTTCAGTAGAAATTTCCTGCAAACCTCTTATTAAGAAGCTGTTGGGAACAGACAAACTATTTTTGCCTTCTTAGTGAGGCAAATACCATAAGTTTGAAAGGTCATGGCAAACTGGGATGTGAAAGAGTTCACATTTCTCACCAGCAAAGGCTGCAAAAACACAGAACAGTGTCACAAAGAAAAACATTTTGGAGGATGGGGGTGGGGAGAAAGGCAAGCTGGAACAGAGCCTTACTGCAGTGAGGGAGGTGAAAGAAGAGAAAATCATTTCAGGGTGGTATTTTTTGCCCAGATTCTTTGTCTCATTCTGGCATGGGAGCACAACTACAGTCAGCTTGATAGTAGTGGCCAGAAACTGGATTTGTTGAAGGTATTTTGCACACTACTGTGGTTTCTTTGAATCAAACATGTATTTCCTTGGACAACAAAGTCCTTGTTTTTCAGTAACGATGTGGTGCTCGTGCTATGCTGATAAATGAACGTATTAGAACATATATGCAGTCATGGAAAGAATTAGCAGCTGTTCTGTGTACAACAACAGCAAAACTGCCTCTGATAAACTGCAGTGCTAATTGCCAGGCAGCAGTTATCACTGCACTGCCCAGGAAGCCCCAACAGAGGAGGCTAGGTAGCTGATTTCTCCTACCATCAGATTATTTCCTGGCTGACCCTGTCTACATTCAGCACCATAACATCCCCAGATCGATACACCTTATTTCTCCTACCATTCACCTCCTGCCACTTAAGCAGGTGGACAAAAAAATTCTATCACTCGGTGCCTATGAATCTCCCTTGTGAACATTCAAGATGGGCCAGGATCACTTCCAAGTGCAAGGACAAAGTTAGCGCACCCTTTGTGGATCTGCTTGGCTTTGTGGATCTGCTTGGCATCCACGCAGGGCTGTGGTCAGACCCATGTATCAGGACCAGTTAGCAGGCAAAGGAACAAAGGAGGTACAGCTGCTGTACAGCTGTTTTCTTTGTGGCTTATGTGGAGGCCAGCAGCTTCCAGAGAAGCATGGCTCTGCCAATTCCCTGTACTCGTGTACATCTGTGTTCTGCTGAAATTAGTAACCTCTGATTGCTCCTTACCTCCGAAACCCAGTCAAAAGCTGGCATAACACAACTGAGCTTAATTCTGTCACAGTTACAGCAATATGTCTGCCAGCAGAGCATCATTCACTTCTGCTGTTTGGCCTTCTCACTGTTTGGGGTTGAACCTCACAAGAGCCTAAAACTGAATTACAGCAGAAATCGCTTGTTAACATTTTTCTGCTAAGTAGCTAAGGAGCTAATGATGGAAGTATTTCTGGACCACAGAAGGATTTTCTTCTTTCCATAAATGTAAAATAGTCAGAAAGCATTAATACTCAAGGGGTAAACAGAAGAAAACCAGAAGTAACTGAAGAGATGTTCAATGGAAAGCATGAAAATACTATCTTGGAGCTGCAGCTAACCATAGCGCATGTCCCCACTGACTGTAATGGAATTTAATTCCCCAGTAATTACCATCCTCTGTTATTATTGACATTGCTGTTGTCAGATAAACTCACTGGCAGAAGGGACTGTCTCTCCAGTCAGTAGGATGACTCTGTCTTTCCTTAATCTCCCTGTTGCTGAGGATTTAAGGGAATTAGTATGAGAGTTACTAGATATCTCCCAGTTCTCAAGCAGGAGGATCTAGAATGAGTAGCTCACAGTTGTTTTTCATGCTGATAGTTATGAATATTCTCTAACAAAGTTCTGAAAAATTCCAGGTAGCCAAGAAGGATGATAAAGACTTTTTCCAGGAAAATGCTCATCATGGAGTTCAGACTGGAAAACTAATATAAGCCACCTAGTGAGACAGTACTTGAGATTTTTCCTTTGTAAATTTTCAAGAGCATCTCTACTTACTACAATAAACTACAAAATGCATTAAGAGCCTGAGACCTCTTCAGAAGTAAATATTGTTTCAGTAGAAGAGGATTCAGGAAAACACTTGATCTATGGGGGTTGGAACTAGATGATTTTAAGGTCCCTTCCAACTCACGTCATTCTATGATTCTAAGTGAATAGAAAACATTGGGGAAATGACTGCTTTCAGCACACAGGAACCTTCTAGGGCAGAGAACATATGTAAGGTCTCGCTGACATTTAGACTTAGTTGCAGCACACACGAGATAGAGCTATATTTGCTCTACAGTACATGTAGGAATCAGACATTACAGTTAGAAAATAATTTCAGCTATGGCCTTTTGCAGTGTCAGGTTCTGAGGGAAGAATAGAACAAATAATTAATACAAACCCAGCTACAGAAACCTGACATTTAACAAATCAGAAGAGGTGGATCAGCATTAATGCTGTCCAAATATTAATCTTTTTTCTGCCTCTATGTACATTAGCAGGAGTTGTTTTGTCCAAAGCATTTAGCAAATCCAGCCTGCTAATATCAGTACTACTGAACAAAGTTGGGCAAACCCTGCAAACACTTTATTCAGAAACCTATTCGTATTCCTTAATGGCTATATTCATGCCCTTTATATGTTGCTTTTTTTTGCTCATGCCATTACGTTTCATAGGCTCCAGTACTCCTCAAAAAGAAGTTCTATATCAAGACTGCATGCCTGATATTTGGAAAATATGAAATTTTAAAATGTGTATCTAGGAGTTTCTGTCCTAGATGGGCACGCATGTTTAACCAGAAGAAAACAGGGAAAAAAGATAGTTGAAATATTTCTTGACCTGTCAGTAACAAATAACACAGCTAAGGTAATATGAATAGATAAATTATCACAACCAGCTCTGGGATTTAAAAACATTACAAACTGCTTTCATTAAATACATGTAAAGGAAATCAAGTTTGCTCACAGATGGCCATTAAAAACAAGGAAGTTGAAGTTGTTGTAGAAATGATTCATTGTTAATTATTAACTGAGCCCTAACTTGGGACAGACACAGCCTTGACTCTCACACAGTGCGAGGCCTGTGTTTCAACAGTACTCTAATTTTGCATAAGGAATAAACTACAGCTTCCTTGTTCTTTTAACATTTTCATTATCAATGGTAATTATGTACTTTGTAATCCAGTTTCTTATCTCACCTCAATTTCCTGATAGGAGTTGTTTATCATGGCTATTAGCATATTAAGCAGCACCACCACCATGGTCACGTTGTATACTCCATAGAGCACGTATCCAATATTCTCAATGAATTTATGATCGTACTTCAGCACCACGGATATCACTTCAGATAAGCCAAATATTGACCAGAATAAGGTTTTAAAACTTTCTTCTACCCTAAAAATAAAGAAAATGATCACTTTACAGCGTTGTTAGCAGGTTATCCAGACCAAACACTGATAATAAGTGTCACTCCACCGATATAAACACGATGCCTTGGCACAGTAATTACAAGTCATTATCCATCACCCAGGGACACACCAGATCAAATTTCCTGATCTGATAAACACTATTTCTGGGGAATATTACAACGTAACAGTGACCACTTATTTGTTCCATCTGTTGTTCGCAGGTGTGTTATTTGTCACTTAGCTTTTGTGTCCCTATCAAGGGCTCCTTCTCCATGGGCCACTTGCAGTGTGCAGCTTTTTGTGTGGGGCTTGGTAATTCTATAGTCACCTACCCCTCATCTGGAGAAGACAAAGAGAGATTATCTGGGAAAGGAAGAAGGAACCTATTATGACTGCCTTACATGTAATTTCCAGGGCAGAAGAAAAGCATTGCTTTTTTATGCAAGAGGAAGATGTGGAAAGTTCTGATTTGGAGCATTAATAAACCAACACACTGTGCAAGTAAAGTCATCCCATGGTCTGATTTTCTTTCCATCCTGCTTTGGGATGGCAAAGAATTCAGGTATCCAAAGGTCTGTAGAAAAAAAAATAAGTTCCAAAAGAACTTGAAATTTAGGAGAAGAAGCAGATGTTGCAGAGAAGAATTTTGATTTGATTATTAATATTGCTTGGAAGTACAAAGGAATCAGAGGAAAATAAAGTGCTGAAAGACAAGAAGAAGGAAAGAGAATAAGGTAATGACAGAGAGACAGGAAGGGTGTGGCTGGACTGGCAGGTCAAAAGGAGAGTTTAATTCAGCGGCACCACAGCTGTAACAGGCAGAAGGGAGCAACCACAGCTAGAAATGGAGGAAGGAGGAAGACAAGGAGGGATGTTGCTACATTTTGGAAGCACTTTGCTTAGTTTTTATGTTAGAAGCAAATATGTCTTTACTGAATAATCCTTAGAATGCTAACAGTCAGTTACCTCCCTTCTCGCCTTGCCTCCGGGAGGTAAATGTCTTCTAGGAAAACAATGTTGTTAACTTATCATTTTTAGGATTATGTTATTATTATTACTAAGATGGTAGCCTAATCCTGCAAAGTCGGTTTGTAAAAACAGATTATAGACACAAACTAAAACATGTCCTAAGGGAACAATAAACTTTACAGTAAACATGCAGGAAAAATAAATTATTTAAAACACTTTGGAAGGCTGGTGCAGGGCACAGCACAATTCCTTTCCGCCACAGCAAACTGGTACTTATCTCCCATCACAACTCACGGTGCTCCCTCTTCCATTTGCATGTAGCAGTAGTAAGTCTATAGTAAATATTTATATATTATTCTCCGCCAGCGTAACTGCATTGACTTGTGTGGAATAACCCTGAGTGATGTCTCAAATAGCTGTTGCACAACATGATTTGAAAGTGTGGCTTTCTATTCTGTCTCCATGTTACTCTGAGAGACTGTTGCCATGTTCACTCCTCCTTGCTGCTTTGCATGAGGCTGGGATATTATGCAGATATACCTGTGGGATGAGCTATAACTGCTGCAAAAAAAACAGAGTCTCTTTTCTATGTGGTGGATATTTCCTCTCCTGAAACAATCTGCTCTTGTCTCCTGCCCAGACATACAGCAAAGGGTAACTGATATGAATGTATCAGATAGCCTTCACTTTTATGGCAGCAATCTGTTTAGCTCTTATTCAATTAAATGTTGTATTTCCAGTTAAAGAACTTGTCTAACAACTAAAACCTGTGGTTTTGAAACCTGTCATCTAAGTCACTTATCAAACTAATACAAACCGTAACCAGCCTTGATCCCAGCTGCACCCTGCTATTAACCTTCCTTTTTTAATTTGGAAAGGTTCCCTTGGTTTTCCACCCTGCCGGCAGATTTTAATACAACATGTCAACTCTGCTCCTTTTCTGCAGCTGAAGCATTAACCTTTGTTCTGCAGTGGTGCCAGGTTCTCCCTGAAAAGTTAATTACTGGCTGCATGTGGCCCTGACCACCCTGAGCGGCCGAGGGCTCCAGCACAGCCACTGTGCTCCTCTGCAAATGTCCGAAGTCCTTGTTCCCAGCGTCAGGTGGAGGACCTGTGCCCATGGCAGTGGGAGTCTGGTGGGACAGGTGGCACCCCAAAACAATGCTCAGCAGTGCTTCCAGGCAGACACGGCTCTCCCACTTGTGGAGGAAACATTTCTAAGGAGACCTTGTGCTAGTTCATCCCTACCCTATGAAAAGGTTGGATGGCTCTTCCTCTCTTCTTTTTACACTGCTGCTAATTTGCACAAGATTTGGCACAGGTCACACTGAACATGTTTTTTTTTTTTTTTTTTTTTTTTTTTTTTTTTTTTTTGTGTGTGTGTGTGTGTGTGTTTGAGAATATCTTACTAAAACATGAGATGAGGAAGTTTGGAGCCAAGTTCTTGAAGTTCTCAAGATGTTGATGTGTCTTGTCAGTGCCAGCTATGCAATTTACCCCCCTCTTGCGATGTTCCAGGGTGTTTTATCCTTCCCAAAGGCAAACAAATGAAGGAAGGGAGGAGGTCAGGAGTCCTGCCCAGCCAGACAGCTCCTGACAGCAGGAGGGGCAGGCAGTGGCAGATTGAGCGGTGCTCCTTGCTGAGACAGGCACACTGCGCTCTGGCTGCTGTGGTAGGGGCGGCTATTGCAGCGAGGAGAGAGTAAAGATATTTTTGTTTCAATAGACACAGTCCTGTGGAAGTTAAACAAAGATTTTGCTTTGAGGAAGAAAACAGACCACAGGCGATCATCTAGTTTCAGATTTTCCTTGCTTCTGTAAGCAGCAGTGTGCTGTGCATCAGAAAAGATCATGGTGAGGCCATGATTTCGTGTCAGTCTTGTGTCCTTCCCTTTAAGAAAGCTTAAGGCATCCTTTCAGACTGAGTTATTTCCTTAAATTGATTGGTAGAGCTTTAACATTGCCAGAAAAGCAATGCAGTCAATATAATTACAAAAATATCACATTTTGACAAAGCAGAATGGGAAGAAAAAAGCCTTCAAGCCTCTAAGTAACATTGGCACTGAGCAGTGAGTCATAGTCCCCTTTAGGGAGAAGCAGACAGAAAACCTCACGTTGTAGCCTTCAGCCTGATTTGTGATGCAGAAAGCAAGATGAACACAATCAGCCTTGCCTCCATTTCAATTTTGTTTGCATAGCATGTTCATAATTACGGGCTGTTTTGAGGGCTGTGTTCTGTACACAGCATACAATAAACAGATAAACATAGCTGAGGTCAGCTGCAAGAGTCATGAAAATTGCCTACTTTTCAGCACTCAGGAACTTCAAAAATTTTTTTGAAAGTATCCTGTGGTTAGATAAATAATCTCTGTATTTAACAGTGTGAAGTGAAGCACATTGCATTTTTATTTCCTTTTTGTCAAGAGCATTAGAATCGAAGAAATGAAAGGAACCGCATGATAACACGGTTCAGAAGCCACTAGGGTGCTACGTGCCTGCTCTGTCAGGGTCGACAAAAGCAAAAAGCACATGATTTCGGAAGTGCAAGTTACACCAAACATTCACAGATTATTATTATTAGATTTAAGCAAGCAATTCCCTCTCAAAGACATCTGGACAAGTATACACTCCTTTTCTGCCTATGCACTGTCCTGGGAAGTTGTGGTTTTCTCAAGTTCCAAGTGATTTCAGTGAGCAGCTCCTTCACTGTGACGCCGCTCTCTGGGGATGTCCACTGTGATATTCAGAGGGAGCTGTCAATTCAATGCCCTTGGGAACCAGACATAATCTGATTAATGCACAAATCCAGCAGGGCTTTTTCTGCCACGATTAGCCCAGTGATATCTGAGAGTTGGGTCCCAGAGTGAAACAGATGTATTTTTGAGTGTGAAACCTGCTTTCTGTAAAATTTCACACATCTTCATTATAACTGGCAATGTCTGCTTTGAAATATGTTCAGTGAAGTCACAGAATGCTTACGAGTGCAGCAATGTAAGCATTTTTCTTTGCCTCAGTGAATTTTGACCACAGTTCCATTATTTACTCAGGTCCGATATCGAATTTTTCCTTCTTTTCAGGAAGAAGTTAATGTCAGCAGGAGACTACCATGGTCAGCAAGGCCCACAGGTAGCTCAGGAAAACCAGAGCAGGAAATGTTGCTGGAATTGGTAGCTGCCCTGTATTATAATAAAGACAATATAACGTTGTTACTGGCCTATTGGAATTGTTTGTGACTGTACACCTCAAGGTTTCTAGTTTGTTGAATGAGATTCTGAGGATTTTGAGGATGTTAACCTACTCTCTTTGTTTCATATGATGAAAAGAGCTCATTTTTACTCATCATCCTTTAATGCTTCAATGTGTTTAAATAATCAGAAGAAGTCAAGTTTACTCAAAATCTCTTCTAAATTATTAAAGGGAAAATTCATCTTCATGCAAAATTTGCTTCGTAACAACCTGAATCCCCCCAGGATAACTGATCACAAGACTGAAGTTCAGGAGGAAGAGCACTGCCTTTTGACAAGACTCTCCCCAGCACAGACAGACCTCAGGCATTTAAGCAATTCTTACTTCAGTGAGCAGTCACTATTTCAGCCAATGTTTGCTCATTAGTTCTATCAGAAGACTCCTGGAAGGTCCACTTGTGTTAAGCATGTTAATCAGACAGTTATCACTATTACATCAGAGACTGGAATCTGTGCCTGGGGGACACCATAACTGCAGCAATTAGGGGCAGTATTGACTCAGCTTCACATTAACTCTTGCCCTTCAAGGACCTCTCCTCTTCAAAGAAGCAAGTCACATCCCACACACTCAATTTCCTTCCAACTTAATTCTGAGCACAGATAAATGTAATTGAATCTGACCTCATAAATCCTTCCGCTAAAATGTGTCCTGAGGTTACAGGAAAGGTTCAGAAGGCACATTTGTTCAATCAGAAAATTTAAGTGTTACGGTACAAAGTACATGTTGCACAAGAGAGTGGTGTGGTAGAGCTGGCTCCTATGCATTTGGAAGGAAACAGCCACTTGCAGGACTGAAATGATGCCAAAAAGGTCATTTCTCCTAAAGGAGCTACAAGCTAAGCCCCTAGCTCGCTGTATGACACATTAGAGAAATGACACATCAGATGCCAGCTGCTGTCTGCTCTGCATCTCAGGCATTACAAGTGCGGTGAGATTGCCTTGAAGTCAGAATGCAGCAAGGGAAAAACATCACGCCAAGCTTTCCTCTTCCCTCACAGGCAGGTGTGTGGGAAGGAAAATCCCCACTGTCATTTTGATTTCCAGAAGTAACCTATTTTGAACTACTCATCTCCCTGAGTCTGGGCTGGCTGCGGTACAAGTTGCCCAGCCAAAGTCTGGATCTGACCTCCCCACATGGCTGGAGGAGGATCTTTAGGGATAGCTCTCTGCAAAGCATGCACTTTCTGAAAAATTACAAAATGTCAGAATTCTTATAAAATACCATTATTTACCTGCAAAGAAGTAAAGCACTTATTGCAAATAAGGGGTGAGGAGGATGTGTGCAACATTAGTTGCATCATTTTCAGCCTTCTTTGTAATAATTCACAGCAAACTTAAGGTAAGTCTATCTTACATGGACCTCCACATTTTGAAACTCTAATCCTGCAGACACTGACCCTGCAGAGTCACGCAGGTATACTTTGGGTTCATCTCTGGTGGAGCTGAAAAGTAAACTTTCTTGGAAGGGGACAGAGCTGAATAAGTGTGCTGGTTGGATGGAGACACTTAAAGGATCAGGGACAAAAGGAAAGTGGGCAGCCCTGGCAGAAACAGGGAGGGAGGAGATGATGATTAAGGGAGGGTAAAATTAGCTGGGCTCACAGAAAGAAGAATAGAGAACACAAAAATATGTTTTAGCATGTTTAAACATGCTTATGTTTAACGTACGTTTGTATACAGAACCAGCTGCTATACAGACAGTTTCCTGTGCTTTTAGCCAAGCGTCTCACATGGCCTCTACAGGAATGACAGTGCAAGAGTGTTTGGCAGCATCCTGACCATCTGAGCAGACCTGGCAGCAGAATGAACAGAGCAAGAGCAACCACTTTTCCTCAGGTACTCACGTTGTAAATGCAGGGTTGTATTTTGCACCAAGGTAGTAAGAGTAAAGGTTGAACATCCCAATCATGAAGGCCAGGAACACCATGATGAAGATGACCATGAACTTGAAGATATCCTTCACAGTCCTCCCCAAAGAGATCTGCAGGGGGCCGAAGCTTTCGTTGGCTGGAAGAATGTAAGCAATGCGGGAGAAGCTGAGTACCACAGCTATTGCATACAGTCCTTCTGAAATGATCTGAGGATCCGAGGGAAGCCACTTGTTCCTGGCTAAAACAATACACGTACATTAGGTATTAGTAATGACAAGTGGAGGATAGTACTCATGGTGATAAATGACCCTTTTCTAACACAGAATCTTGGATTTGGCCAGGAGTTACAGAAAAAAAGAAGGTTTGAAACAAGTGGTCACTGAATTTCTCTGCATTCTTTACAAGTATAGACAATAAATATGTTGCATTTTTCACATAGAAAAGATGAGAAATGAGCAAATCACTGGGATTAACAGCTACGCATCAAGTAAATAACGTGGTTTTAAAGAAATTTGGTATTTCAATTTCCTAGTCAAGCATCCACTGTGCTGTCCCTTTTCTAGCTGAAGCTCTTGAGATGGAAAACCAAAACCACAACAGAGTGGAATTCTGCTATAGCTCTGGACACAGGGCACTGTGTCAATATACAGAAGGCTGAGATCTCCCTCTGTACTATTAGACAAGGAAGATCGGATTTGTTTAGATGGGGCAGACATAGCCACTAAGCATATCATCTTCACATTATCTTTAAATTAAAACCGATTCTGGCAATGTAGTCACTCTAGTATTTCTACTTTAAAAGGCTTCTTTTTGATATCAGATATGCATCATTTGTTTAATGTACTGAAAAATCGATCATTTAAATTAATATAGCTAGTAAGTGTCATTGCATCAGCTGAGGTACTTGATAAAAGTATCGACTCAGAGTTAAAACATGTGACATTTTTAAGCACAGAGCAGTAAACTTCAGCATTATTTTCAGAAATCTGTACCCAAGAGAAAGCAGCAGATGGAGGAATTCACAGGATCTGGTTGTGACATTCTGTTCTGGATCCTTTGCACCTTTAAGTCATGAACTCACTGTACGGGGGTCAGCAGCAAACCAGAGAGAGGAAAACCACAACATAAGTTCAGACACCTCTTGCTTGCTGGGGCAGGGAGAGGGAAGCTTACCTTCAGAGGGGCCACAGCAAGCAGGAGGCTGGGCAAGCCTGTGCACCCTGCTGTGGGGTCAGGGCACGTGTCCCTGGTTCCACGTGGTGCAAGTCTACAATGAACGAAGCCTGCCAGCCCGAACCTGCCTCTCCAGTTTAAGCTCATTGCTAGAACTTTGCCTTGCAACTCTTGTGAGCAAAGGATGCTCCTCTACGCACAGGGCTATAGACGTCACAGCCCTCCATGAGCAAAGTCCCTACAGATTTTGCCCAGGGTTACAGTTCAAGCCTGCAGAGGCATGCAGTGAGTCACCCCCCCTATGTGGGATGCAAAGCTCTATTCATTTGTGGATATCAATGAAAAAACATTTCAGCCATCAAAAATAATGTTGTCAAGGCCATACAATTGCTTGCATTTCCAAAGGTTAGAACTTAAAGGATCTCTAAAATAAAGGTTTTCTCTTGGAGGAGTAGCATACGGGTGTGATTCTTGTTTATATGTCTGTTACACAGGCATTGGAAGTAACAGACATGGGGAGCACACCACCGTTAGAAATGCAGCTCCAGATCCTCCTCTGGCATTTGGAAAATGAAGCAGGTTAATTAGTCTATAATTTAAATTATATCTTGCTCACTCTCAGGTCCTGATAGTTTGCTGCTCAAGTTATTTTGTCAGGATGCAATTTACCTAGCCTTAGAACAAGAGCAGAAACTCAGTGAAGGTCAGATCTCAGTTCTTTTTGGCTGTTTATGAAGATGGCTGGAATGAGTAGACCTCAGAAGAATATTTATTTTAATTTGAAAATAACCTTAATAAATATCACAAAATAAAGGTGCTTTCAGCACTACCACACATCAGCCTGAAAGAACAGGAAACATCAAATAGCAAAAAACATCTTACCATAAGTAAAGTAAGCAACTTCAGGGGGAAGGGTGACATTATTGAGGTCATCATCTTGAACGTACTGATCTACGTACTGTTGTGCCTCAGTCGCCTTGAGAAAAGCCATGAACCTGGCTGTGAACGATGCCACGAAGATGGACAGCATCCCAAAGTCCAGCAGGTTCCAGAGATGCACCACGTATTCTCGTGGGCCCTCTTCCCAAATCTCCTTACACTCTGACCATATCATGCCTGTGGAGAGGCCAGAGTACGTTTAACCAGTGGGCACCAAGGTACTTATTGCGTTCAGACAGGAATACTTTTGTGTTCCTGGATACCAGCGGCTTCTAAGACTGAAGCAAGTAACTCTTCAGTCAAACTGAATTTCTCAAGAGGATTCTTCATGTCATCTTTCCTTAAAAATAATTAAATCTTTAAGCTAGTACAGTCCTTTGAACATACGAGGTTAAATTTTCAAAATTTCATTATATTAATCAAAGGTAGGTTTCTGCTGACATCAGTGAAAGCATGGTTCACTAATACTGAAGACATTAGAATATCCTACAGCTGATCTACTTGGAAAAAAAATGCAGAATTCCTCTCTTCCCTCCAAAATCTTCTTGCTAAACTGGGCCATTGAAGATAGTAGTACTTGTTCTGCTGAGGTTTTTCTCCTTCCCTAACACAGACTGCAGGTCCATTTTGAGAATGGAAACAGCTTTGTGAAAGGAAATCTCATCCAACAGTAAACAAAGCCTAATCAGAGGAAAGAAAATCCAGAAATTCCTTGTAGAACTTGTCATAAAGTTTTATATACTAAATAATAATGAATTTCCGGACAATAGAGTCTGTCTTACCACTTGGAGAATCCCAAGTTTATCCTGAATTTAGGATTTTTTCTAAGAGTAGACTTACAGATAAATCTATAAACCAAAGCAAAAAAATGCAGATATTTTGACATCCATGTTGTACTGGGGAGTGCTGGGAAGAATGAGTAAATGCATTCACTGGGCAAACTGGAGCCAAGTGTTGAGGTCAGATTCACCAGCTTGCCTGATTTTCAATCATAGCAGGGCTCCAGGGCCAAAACCTTGATTCTGAATTGATAAAATGTTGGAATATTTTACCCACTGATAATTATAAATATTTCCTCCAATCCTGTTTCTATAGCAGCAGCAAAATTCACATTGAATCAGGCAGGAGCGGGGCCTGCCAATTTCAGTGCAGCCTCCTGCAACCTTGTCCTTTTTGTGAACTCTGCTTCACCCTCTTTGCTGGAAACTCTCATGGCATGGCATGTAAATGCATTTGCTCGGCTACTTCAGAGACTCCTGGAAGCACATGTTGTCCCAAGAGGCGCAGTCAGATGTTGGTTATAGGGAGGGAAACAGTTCAGTGCAAGGCTGACAGGATGAAGAACAGCTGCTGTCAATCCCCAAGCACTCATAAGGGTTTGGAAGACAAAGGAAAGATAAGCTCAGGCTTTGCTAGCCTGTGATCTGCATAGCCCTGGGATCTCCAGGCAGATCCCAGGAGCTGTACCGCAATATATGTTATGGCTCATATAGATCTATCTTGGGAGAAAGCCTGTGGTCTGCTGCGTGCTGAGCAGAGCCAGGGGGAGGCAGGAGAGGAGCCTCCTGGCTCTTCTGCTCACATCCACAGGTTCTCAGCTGAGAAAAACAGGATCTTCATTCCAAGCGGACATTTGCCATGGTGAGATTTAATAATAAATAGCCTAAGGCAGAAGGTGAAAGAATTGGTTTCTTGGGAACTGTTCTGGGGTAAGGATGAAATATTAAAGAAAGACATTTCTAGCTCGAAAAAAAAAAAAAGTAAATCCCAAAGTGATAGACACAAGACATTAGGCTACATATTATGCATGCATAATGTATAAAAAGTACGAAAGTACTTTAGGAAATATTACGTGCACGTCATTGCCAAACACAGTGCTTCTTCACTGATGCCCATAAATGTCTTTCCTGGATTAAATATTAACTCTCCTACCCAAATTTATTTCTAATCTCAGTCACTTTATATACCTAAGTCACAGATTAATGTAGTAAGACATGTCTAAAACTGAGTAGACTGACTAAAATTAGAATCACTCTGTGAAAGTATCACACGATTGGCCTATAATTTACATCATCCTTTTTGCTAACTACGTGACAGTCATTTTTTACCCATACATATGGAAAAATGTCTATTCAGGACAAGTAGAGAAGTTACAGTAATTACGTGGTCAGTACTGCTGGCTAATTATATATACATTGTGGGAGAGTATTCAAAGCTTCTGAAATAAAAATACTGAGGAGAGAGAAAGCAGATAAAAGTTAGGGGATGGAACATAAGGTGGGATGTGAGAATAGAGGTAAGGACAGGCAGCTAGGCTAAAGCAGACTTTCTGGACACATCAGCATTTCAGTACTGTGTTTCTGAGGCCCCTGATGGCTCTGGGAGAGGTCATTTCCCTGACTTTGATGCACAGAGAGGTGGTATGGGCAGCTGCTGGTCCCCAGCTCCTGGAGGTCTCTTGTGCCTGCTATCCCACAGCGGGAATAACTGGAGATGTCACCTTGATGGGCACTTTGGTTTCAGCAGGGGAAGGACAGTCAAGCTGCAGGCACAGCCTGTCTAGAAGAAAAATGAAAGTACGCAAGGAGTGCTGTTCACCACCTGTGCACAAAGAGGAACGGTTTGTCAGATTTTTATATCCACTGCCTTGATACATAAATCATGAGCAGATGATGTTGGAGAACCTGCTTTGAGCCTTCCCAGATCCTCCAGAGGCTGTAGGACTAGCATAGACTCTTGTCCTCAGCACCCAGAGCTCAACTATTTGCTCTGCTGCATTTAAAATGAGGAATTTGTCTCCCTAAATGAAACCTCACTGCTTTCGATATGATTTTGGGCATATAACTCACACAAGAGATAGGAACTCCTGGATGCAGGAGGAGAGGTAGCCAAGGGGTACGATGGCCGCAGGCACGTAAGTCTAACTTGCTGTGCCTGGCACTGAAAAGCTGCGGACCAAGAGGCAAGCTCTCCCATGAGAGCATCGTTG
>VXAV01007844.1:36137-48620 GCA_013399715.1 Alectura lathami | reverse complement strand
ATCAAGCAAGATAATATACAACAATTTTAAACAAAAACAGTAAAGCAAACACTTAAAAAATAGAAAGGTGAATACCTGAGGTACCACTTCAACAGCATTTACACAATCAGTTTGTTCTAGAACATGGGAACACCCAAGCATAATGGTGATTAGAGCCTTAATGGATTATTTTGATTGCTTATTTGAGAAAGCTTCCTGTTTTACATTACATTCTCCAAAACTATTTAAATGTTGATTGAAATCTCTCAAATGGATGCATGGTAATCCCATTCGGTATTTTCTTCATTGGTTTCTAATGACACGTTGTTTACAAAATCAAACACCCCAGGTTTAGCTCTGTTCATTCCTTACATCTCTCAGCTAAATATGCGCTGTTAGCTTGACTCGTTTTTGTTGCTGTCTCATGTTGCAAGTCAGTGTTTTAAGGATGGGGCTTTAAAAGGAAAAATATCCCATTGAAATTTCATTGCCTCAGAACATATGTTCAGACATTTCTAACCGCCTTCAAACTAAAGAAGAAAATGTCCTAAAAGGAAGTACATCTCCTCAAAGTGATCATCCTGATGCTACAACTTGCTTATGTTTTAGAGCAGGATGTTTATTTTATGCTCTTGTGGTCTTTTTGTTACTCATTGTGACCTCTGAAATGGTAATACAGGAATCATTTACTATTGTATTTTTAGCTGTTACTACACCCACAAGACTTTTTATTATCAGCAGGAGTGGAGGTATTAAAGAGATTTGTGGGCCTCAGAAGGCTCAAAGCACAGTAGGAATGAAATTACAAAATTATATTGTTATAAAATATATTTCTAAAACTGTGTACAAAGGCTCGGTGTTAATGAAAGTAATTGATAGCAAATACTGATTTCTTTTTACATCGCCAACAAAGCATTTTTTCTGGGTAATAATGAGCCTCTTTTTAGTAACAATAGGAAAAAAATGAGTCTCATGAATCATTTATGTGGCCTCATTCATTGCTATTATTACTTCTGCCATCAAATATTTTGGGAATTCAGCCCCTTTTTCTCTCTGTCTTCACATCTCACAAAATGGTCTTTCTTGTGCTTTTCAGAAGGAAAATTGAACTTTCTTCTTCTTTAATGTACAGAAAAGTACCAGATCTTCCATTCTGATTCTGAATAAACGTTCCTGTTGCTGAAGCTTTTAGCTGAAGAAAGCCATAAAAGATGAATAATTGCTAAATGAGAAACAAGATAGAGGAAGTAAAAACCCAATGCGCTGAAGGAATCCATTTTCAAAAGGTCAACACCTTCAGTACAGGATTTAGCCTAAATTGGCTAATTCCATAGTATTTTAGCTATGAGTAATTCCATAATAGTCAAAAGACTAAAAAAGTGCACTGAAAGTGTCATGCTTGTGTAGTTGGTTTAATTACAAGAAGCATTGCCTAACATTTAGAGCAGGACAATGAGTGTCAGAAGGCTTTGGCTCTTTTGGACTTTGTTTAAACTCATCGAGACAAGTAATTTAACCTTCACTGCTTAAAAGTAATCATCCCTGTGTTTGTCGTCTCTGGATTGATTCACGTGTTCTGTGGGCAGCTGCACACAGAGACTATTCAGAAACTATCTATCGGTATCACACATTCTCTTCCACTGAATTTAAGAAATGAAGATTTTTCAGCACCATGTCCTCTACCATGCTAATTTTGCAAATGATGTCCCTCTTCTTCATTATTTTCCAATTAAATGTGGAACTGTATTTCTCACATCCAGGTATTGTGTCTAGTATATATCTTCCTACCACTATTTTTTATATTTGTTTTATATATTCAGTACTTTGAAAATGGTTTATGTGCTTATGATCTGAAATAAGCTGAGATGTTTCTTTTATTGACAAACACTGTTTAAAATAAAAGGTAGCTAGAAAAGAGGTTTTTATTGTAATGAGGCATGCTGACCTCCGTCCACTACCCCAGACTCCTAAAACATAGGACATGTTCCAAAAATGATTTCTGTACTTCGGATTTTTCTAAAATGACGATATATGAAGTTGGTTTCATTTAATTTACATTTGGTGAGGGTACACAATTACAACTTTTCAGTTTTCTTAAATACAGAGTACTTACTTTGAGAAAAAAAGTATTGAAAAATAGTATAAACTCCATATATCTTTCTCCATTTATGTAATTATTATGATAATTTCTACATTCTTCTTATAGATTTGAGATTTGTGGATGAGCAGAGTTGTGCTACCATCAAGTAGCATTCTGACTGCATTTCTGTCTAAACATTATAGCTGCAAAAAACAGATTCCGTCTCTTCTCATGTAAAATATGTGATATCCTTCAGAAGAAACACACTTCAGTATGAGTTTTCTGTAGTTCTCATCAACATTTTAAATTTAAATAATTATTTTAAACATTGGTGCTGTTTCTGGTATAAGAATAGCAACAAGAACCACTGTGCTTTCATGCATGAAATATAACAATAAAGTCACAATGTTGTCTACTGTAAGCAAAGCCACACTAAACCGCTTTTAAGATGCAACCTCATAATAAGTGAATAACATTGATGCAAACAGTTGTTAGACTTCTAAATCTAGTCAAATGTCTATGTCCTTGTTGCTCCAAGTAAGAATTTATTCTGTTCAATTAAGCAAGTTATTCAACAGGGTGATCAAAAGTCACTGGAGCGGACTCATTACTTAAGTACACACCGTTAGTGGAGGCCTCGTCTTTCCCATGATGATGCTTTGCCACTGAAGCCACTGTTGGTCATAAAGTCATGACCGTTAGCTTAAAACTAATTCTGCTACAAAATTTGAAGTGAAATATTTTCATATGGATCAATACCACGACCTGATTTCTGATGCAACTGCATAAATGCTGGGTGCTGACACAGACGCGTAGGTGAGAGCGCATTGTTGGAGAGGTGAGGGGTGGACAGGACTTGCCCCTCTGTGCAGTGACATAGATTCCTTTGAACAAATTGTTCAATGAGACAACGCCTTCAGCAAGGAATGAAGGAGCCAGATTGCTGGAGGCTGCTTCTTACACATCTGGTAATTGTGCAGGAGGAGGAAAGGGGTCTGTACACAGGGAAGGAGCAGGGAGTGAGTGCAGAGACCTAGAGCTAAAAGAAATTTTCTGTTGAGATCTTGTGATCACATTTGCTGCTTCATTTTTTTTTTTCCCTTTTTTCTTCCTGCCTGTTTCAGAGCTTGCGTATTCCATTAGAAATGTGTTAAGCACAAGATTAGTAATAACTGAAAACACTAAGGGGAAGTTGTTTTCAGATATAATAGTGAACTCTTTACCTCATAGTGTTTCACTGATGATTTTTCTTAGAAATTATCATAAAATATGCACTTTTAATGTATGATCTATTGCTGAAGTGCTTTCTTAGTGGACTTATCTGAAGAAAATAATATCTATGCAATAAATTACAAGGTTCTTTTTTCCATGTAATATATGCTATCCAATAAATCGTGTTTCATAATAGATGCAGGATCTGAACTAGGAAACATATAATCATTGTGGATTAATTAATGAAAATAATATGTTTATAAAAATGCAGAAATTATGCAAATATTATTTATTTCCAGCATGACCAGTCTTGTAAAAAGAAAGGCCTGCTCTACTCTTTGAAAATATAATTCCAATAGCTATGCCCAGCCCAGGAAAATTACAATACAGTTCACATGCTTATTTTCTTTATGGTCAAAAATATGCATACTGAAAAGTCAAATTTTACACATCCCTCTCCTTTTCTTGGTCAGCCATTGCAAGCTGGAGAAAATATGTGGAGGTGCTGAATTTTTGTTCTTTGGGAAGCTGCCTTGCATCTCTACTGTAAAGCATGATTCCTATCTCTGAGCAAGAAGCAGAGAAAGAGATGACCTTTGCAGCTGCCATTTTGAAAAACCTCTTCATAGCTTGTTAAGAGAGAAGCCAGAAACCTGGGAAAGCAAAACAGAAGAAAATTAAAACCTTTAGTTCTTTAGGGAGAACTATTTTGGCAAAAGGTGGTGGCAACATGTCCTCTACTTGGGTTGTGTGAGCTATCCATACAGGAGGAGCAGTAGCAGCAGAAGGTCCTGCTGAGCTTGCCTGCAATGCTGAATGAGTCATTGGAGAGGCAGTGAATGATTTTAAGACAACAGTTCCCAGCATCTTAATCCTCTCACCTGTCTCCTAAGGACTCCTGTTACCCTCAGCACAGGGTGGAACACTGCTTTGGGGCTCTGATCCCTGTTCTGAAATAGGCTCTCCCAGAAACGCAGTGGACAAGCTGTAAATTGCCTGGAATAGATCTGCTGCAAGTGGTTTGCAGCTGTCAGGGACAGAATGTGCCTGGACTGAGAGATGCCCCCGTCAGCCTGCAGTACCCTGCGTGTCACCCATCTGAATACTGTGGGATGGCGTATGCACCCCCAGGCTGGGCAAAAGCAGGGCTTAGGAAGAAAGAAAAGACTTCTACAGATAGATAGTCTCAAACTGCCAGCAGGAAAAATAGCAATCCTAGAAACCTGAGAAAGGCTGATCCCATTTTATTAAGGTCAGACAGGAAAGCACAAGTGCCTATTAGAAGTGATAAGAGACAATCAAAGTGAATGGTATAGGAAAGATAACAGAAGCAAACAACGAATATCCAAGTCATCTAGACTTTGCCAACACAGACTGGGGCTGGACCTGCTAGTAGTTGACTTTAGGTTCACTAAAAGTCTTCCTGGAAGTTTTTCTGCAACAAAATAACAGAACTCCATTCAAGGCTCAGCGTTCTTAAAGCTTTCTTACAGTGTACAACCAGGTGATCTTGTGGTGTTCGCAATTCACCAAAGAGAATAGCTGCTGCCTCAGTGAGAAAGTGCATGGAAATAAGAGTCTACAGCAGCTTCTCCTTTCATGTGTGAAGAATCACAAGAATTAATTCTGGTTGCAGTGGCCAGCCTACCTGGGGATGCTATTGTTATTCAAAACATATGGTGTGTGCTGCGCCTGAGTCACCAAATAAAAATTTGCATTTCATTGATATCAGGATTTGTTTTCTGTGGCTTTGAGATAGCCTGGACTCTTCCTCATGGGACAGAGGTCTCCAGGACAGCAGAAGGGACATTCCCAAGGGCTTTGAGTAGATTAACACATTTCTCTTTGATGTAGAAGTAATTGAACCAGAGAAGTTGAAAACAGTACTAGAAAGTATGAACATCAGCTTAGTATAAACACTGCAGCTTACCATTGTTTTATGCACAAATGACAACATATAAAGTAATTTCATACAGAAAAAAACAACATCCCAGGTAGAATGCCTGCTAATTGCTGCTAAGACACCCAAACACCTAGCACTTACATTGGTGTGTTCTTCTGTTATAACAATAGTCTGTGTAACTGTCCAACGCCTCATACAAGCATGCGCACCAGAAAGAAAGCAAAGAAAGACTTGATTCACACTAGTGAAATATATAGCTGTCTTATAGGTAAAAGAGAAGTTTGTTCATGCTACAGTAATACCGACCTCTTTATGGAATACACCTGCATCCTCTTAGCAGAACTCAGTAATTTAGGAATAAGACTGAAAGTGTCTCAAGGAGATTCATTTTACAATTCAATCTCTAACGATGGTATTCAGCCATGGATTTCCAATAAACATAGGAATTTCATTGAAGTCTCTGATGTTTGCAACAAGTCAGTGCCACGGCATTAGTCTTGACACTACCTCAAATGGTCTGAGCTTATATAAGGTCATGATAATCTTCTGAATCTTGGAAATGAGAAGCATCTGCAGAATGAGCCCTTCCTTGGAGTTCATCAGAGATGTCTCTCTTGTGGACTGAGCTGTTTTATCTGTTTTATCCAGAAAGTTTAAAGCCACAGGGAGTAGTTTGTCTGAAAGAGGCAACTGTCATTTTTTCTGGACAGTCCTGACAGGTTCAGCACCCAGGTCCTATCCCTCCAGCTCCACCACTTTGCACAGTTTGGAAAGTGTATGTGAATGCAACATGGTGTACCCTGCAAATAATTTCAGGGAAAATGAACCTTCAGTGAAATAGGTACTTTATGTTAGAGCCAAGGAAGGTAGGTTAAGAGCAAAAGATGCAATTACAAGTATGACTAAGCAGGCAGATTTATACTGAAAGCAAACCTCAGAAAAAAAAAAATGAAAAGGGGAGTGGGGGGATGTTAGAAAGAACTAAAGGACAGTTGAGTGCTCCAAAAATACAGTATTAACAATCTCTAGCAGCAGTAGCAGCATTCATGTGCCAGAAACTCAGCTTCCTGTTATAGGACCAGGTTGCTATAGAAACTTACAACTGGGAGCTAAATAAAGTAATTTCTATGCTAGTGTTGGTGTCTGTAACTTCAGCACCTGATGCTAACCAAATTGTGCTCAATAAACAAATTTAAACTCTAAAAGCCTGCAATGAGTTTACAATGGTTTCTATACAACTGATTAATCTCAATTGATCTTGACTTAGAACACAAGATCATGAGAAATCATAGAAACAGAGAAAAGACTGCTCCGGATCTTCCTGAAATACCTGCCACTTTGTTATTCTTACCTGATTTCCTCCTTCATCTGTGCATCTTTTTATTCTATCTTAGCTTTTTTTATTTTAAAACTATCTTTTTCACTCCTGACCTCGTAGTTGAGTCTGACATCTCTGATCCTCTCTATACAGATTAATTCAGCATTAACCTGCAGTTGCTCTTGCAATTCTTTCATATATCATTAAGCATTTACTTCAAGTTAAAAATGTTACAAGCAATGTTAACAGCCGACGGGCAAATCCTTCTTCCTAGTTCTGCAGTGCAGGCTCTCAGAGGTGAGAAGTGAGGGACAAGTTTGCAGACATCTGTGCAGGCAGCACATATCATGGGAACTGTGAGAAATGCTTGCCTCCAAGTGGGCATCATGGGCTTACCGTGGAGCGAGACAACGGAAGGTCTGGTGAACTGGATGTCAGGGCATCTGGGGTTAGAAACATCTTCTCTTTGGAAAGGAGGAATCAGAACTGTTATTACTGTAACACTTTTCTGTTCTGACTAGGAAATGAGATCAAGTGTTTCAAAATACAGACAATTTCTGCTTGACGTTATCTGTAAGTCCGGCTAGAATAAATAACACAAGTGCCACAAGTGATCATAAAGGATAGACTTAAAACCGCTTTTTCACTGTTATAAATGTGTGGACCTCTCTGAAATATCTGAAATAATGACAAGAGCTGAAGCTATGAAGGGTGTCACAGAGCTGTATCTGTGGCCTCCTTCCCTTTGGCAGCTTAGTCAAAACCTTTTTGTCCATCTTCATCATCACCTCCCCTGTGAGGACAGGCTGAGAGAGTTGGGGCTGTTCAGCCTGCAGAAGAGAAGGCTCCGGGGAGACCTGACAGTGGCCTTTCAGTATCTAAAGGGGGGCTACAGGAAAGAAGGGGACAGACTCTTTAGCAAGATCTGTTGTGATAGAACAAGGGGAAGTGGTAAGAGGGAAGATTTAGAGTGGATATAAGAAAAAAAAAAATTATGACAAGGGTAGCGAAGCACTGGCACAGGTTGCCCGGAGAGGTGGTGGATGCCCCGTCCCTGGAGACCTTCAAGCTCAGGCTGGACAGGGCTCTGAGCAACCTGATCCAGCTGTAGATGTTCCTGTTCACTGCAGGGGAGCTGAATGAGCTGGCCTTTAAAGGTCCCTTCCAACTCAAAAAATTCTATGATTCCATGATCTTCAAAGTACTCAAAACAGTCAATAAATTACTTGTGGAGGAATGGCTTAAATGCCTGGAGTACTTCTGGGAGAACCCAGCAGCGGTGGGAGGGGGAGGTTTTCTCATTCCCAGCACAGCTGAGCACTGGCCAACACTGTCTCATCCCTGGCAAAAGAGCTGAGGAGCACACCTGGACAAAGCAGTGTGCAGATACCAGAAGACCATTTTACTTTTACCTACCATGTGGGCTGCAAACTAAGGGGAGAGAGGTGAGAGCAGGAATGGTGGGGCAGCCACTGTGGGAGGCTGATGGTCTGCCCGGAGCACACCGGTAGCTGGGCTGCCCGGATCACACCGGTAGCTGAGCTGCTGGGAAGAGGCCGGGCCTGTTGGACCACAGTGCCCAGTAGCTCGCTGGGAGGAGAGTGGCCATGCTGCAGGTGCAGGAGGTGCAGGGGCCTCAGGATGGGCTGAAGCAAGAGCTCGGCTTTGGTAGAGGTGGCCCTGGAAAGCCAGTTCTTATGATGCCTGCCTGACACACAGAGGATCCCTCCTGGCTTTGGCAGGTGGCAGAGGCCACCAGCCAAGTCTGAGGGTAGTGGACCCGGCTGTTATGAACCTAGATGGTGGAGCTACTTGAAGGGCTGCATCAACACCTTGCTCAAGCAGATCTGGTAAGAACAGTAGAGGAAGCATGTATTTTATCAGTGTTCATGTAAACCAAGGCAATCTGGGCATGAGGCCAAAGTCTCTGGCACAAACCCGGTGAACATAGCTAGGCTTTGAAATGCTTTTGTCAGTGGTCTTTTGTTCATCCAAGTCTGTCTGGTGATATTGTGATCTAAAATTACCTGGGCTTCTGGAAGAAGAGCTGCACAGCCTGTATCTTGTCAAAAGCAATGTCTGTGGGATGTGTATGCGTATGCATCCCAAATACATATATGCATGTGTGTGTGTGTATATATATATATATGTGCTTGTATGTAATCTCCTGTTCAGCATAACAGGGCAGTGGCTGCTCAGAACTGAGCAGCGTCCTGAAGCTTGCACCAAAGCCAAGGTTAACAAAATCATGCTGAAGTAAATGCAGTCCAGCCAGGCTCTGGGCATTTGCTTAATATAAGAGGTGTGTTTGCAACCCATTGGCTTGAGGAGGACTTAGCCACAAGCTGAAGTTTCCACATATGCTTAAATGCGATGTTGAATAAGAATGAGCTGAAATTCACACATGAATTTTAAGAATGTGTTTGCTGCCTCATTTCGGAGATGCTTCCAAGTCTTTGGATGATAAAGGATCCCATAAGGAAAGGATCAGGAGGTATTGTTAATTATTTACTACCTGCATTTAATCAGGGAAATCGAGACAGGAAGTCTGGGTCCTAAGATGGGGAGGTTAGACATTCTAGGCACTTGGTGTGGTTGATGATGAGATATAGCTTCTCTAGGGAGAGGTTCATAGCGAGGAAGTAACTGGAAGGGTATCCGCAACACCCCTGTCACTGGGGGACTGGAAGCCCAGCAATTTTAGCCCCGTAACTTTAACAGGTAAAGATACAAATCTACTGTCTCTCTTGCTGTAAAAGATGCAGTTTTCACTACGTCCAAATTGTAAGTTAGCTGAAAATGGAAATTTGAATATTCTTTCCTTGTTAGAGTGTATGGAAGACGTATTTGGGTTCTCAAGGAGTCTTCAAGGGTCTTGTTTAAATGAACCCTAATTTGTAAAATTCTTTTCATTTCAGGAATTGGAACTTGATTCTGATGTATGTTAGTCTTTATCATGTTTAGTATGTTTGCACAAGTTTATGAAAGACTTGAGTGGATACCTAAGCACAGTGATGTTGTTGTAAAGCTAAGCACAACTGTTCGCAGAAGTGGTACATTTTGCCTTGCTATTCAAGAACAAGTCCTTGTATAACCTACCTACATAGAAGGTCACACCTGAACTTCCATACTATTTTTCATCTTTTCTATATGCTCTGCAAATAAGAACGTAGAAGCCAAAAGAGCCACACTTCAATACCCTGCAAGACTGGATAGCAATGTTTGTAACCCACTTGCATTTCTTCTCTTCCTATCCTTTTTGTCCTTCACATCATTGCCTCATTCTGTCTCTCCACTCACTGCTGTGTCCTTGAATGGGGAAAATGGGGAACAATATGGCTTATTCCTTTATTCAAACAAATCTCAAGGACATTTTGCTTTTTTTTTTTTTTTTAATTTCTTCTTTACAAGGTTATTTCGTGTTACCTAAGAGCAGTTGTAGATAATATGTATTTTAATTTGCATTCCTGACACATTAGTTCTTCCACTTGGAGTGTTTTTGCCACACAGCATTGTGTGCTTCCCTGAGATTGTTCTCCCCTCTGGCAGGATCGGAGCTTCCGAATACTCACAGAACCAGAGAGCTGCAAGCTGGTCTCTTCCCTGTCATCTGTCTCAGGACCTATGCCAAGCTTTCAGGACTTTGCTCCAAACCTGAAGGCTGTTTCTGGTGAAGTTACAAGGAAAGACAAGCATTTTATTTCCAAAGGTCCTGCTCAGGCTGTAATGATTTTCACACAAGTAGATGCCTATATTCACAGAGGCTGACTGAGTGTGGTGGGCTGTAGCTGAAACACAGAGGGATTTTGTGTTGATAACACTTTTGAAGAGGAAATGGCCACAGACATTTCACACTGAATGCTTTTAGTTATTTTCTTTTTTTTTTTTTTTTGTAATGGACATATTTTATGAATTAATATTTGTCCATACATGGTAAAAAGAGGCAGTCCAAAACTATCAATTCTCGTTATTTGGTATTTTCCCTGATTTCTCTAAGTTTCACAAAGGCCTATCTAATTATTCTTGGTTCCTAATCTAAATCAAGAGAATAACAAAGAAATTATGTGATATAACAAACTATGGCCTAGAACTTGCTAGGACATACACGCCCACTTGCTTTTATATGCACCAAGGGTCGTTGCAATGATTACTTACAGCACATTAAATTTAGCATGTGCATAATTATTTCCAGGATCAGTGCGTAACAGGTCATCTTTCAATGTACAGGAAGCTTAATGAGGGATCAAAATTTAAAATCCTAGATCTGAATGACTCTGAAGTGCAGAACTTCAATACATAAATCTAAAGGTTTGTAACTTGCCAATAATATTTGCTCTCTAAAATTCAACAGAAAAGTCTGGGTAAACATTTTAATATGTCAGCTTTTTCACTGTTACTTTTCAGAGTTACACCTAATCATATTTTACTTTAAAGAAGCTATTTATTCTTAAAAAGAGCAAACGGTATTGTAAGGACATAAATTTTTTTTGTAAAACATATCTGGAATTTTAGTGGGAAGATGGTAGGAAGTTGTTAGCTGTTTGTGGGAATAGTTTCTCATGTTACATCATTTTTGTTATTTTTGTTTCTCAGTCCCACTTTAAAGAAAAAAAAAAAAGTGGTGAAGAGGTAAAGGAATAGTAATAACTTCATGTATGTCCATGAAAGAAGTATGTCCCTTGTTTATTTTCTTTCTATGTTTGACCAAGAATGATATTTCTTCTTTTTAAATCATAAATGCTATTTAACTGAGAAGAAACTTTCAGCATTTTTGAAAAAAAAAAAAAAAAGTGAGAAAATAATTTCTTTAGGAGTCTTTACACAATCTTTATGCCTCTAAGGGGCAAACTAGGCTGATATTTTTTGACTTTCACATGCCTCTGATGAGGTAACTGGCAGCACCTGTTGGAGTGGGAAGGGTTGTGCTAGCACTGCTTCCATCAGTGCAGCTGGAGCTCTGGGCATTCAGAGTGGGTTGGGAGCTGGCTGGGTCAGGAGCAGTGCTGGTGGATTGAGGTGAGTCTGGGTTCTTTTCCTGAGTTACGTTATTAGTGACTTTTTCCTGGTGATTATCTGTGTAGAGAGGCATTTGTAACCCATAACTTTGTTTTTTAGAGAGGTTCATGAGTACATTCCCTATGGAAAGGAAATTCTTTTTTGTTGCTTTTGTTGAATTATTCATAAGTGTGATATCTGTATTTTTTATTGGAAAGGTAAGTTATCTGCTCAACTGTTGTCTTCTTAGTTTCTGTTTTGGCTGATTTCTAAATCTTCTCTCACACACCCATTCCCTTTTTATCCTGCATTTTGATGGCATAGGGGACATGGGGATTTTGGGGAAGAGGGAAAAGAAGAAAGGAATGAGAAAGATTACCTTACTGTGCAAATGCCTTTATTCTGAAAAATGATGACTTAGGCTTTAAACCATCTAATTCTTCCAGTTTAAAAATGCAAAAACTGTCTTACAAAGAAATAAACAGGTAAAATGACTTTCCTAAGGTTTTAGAAAGATAACCATTGGAATCTGAATTTGTATTCATGAGCACTGAACCACAAACTACCCTGTCTCTACCTAGCTCTAAAAATAGGGCTTACCATGCTGAAAGTCGGTGTCCCCTTCCTCCATTGACACAGGCTATGTAGTTGTGCAGTGATTTAATGCAACTGAGTATGACTCTAGGAAATTGACAGCTGTTTGAAACCTGGTCATGACCTCTCTACCTGTATATTGATGCAGATCCACAGTGTCTGTGGCATAGACATGAGTCTGCTTTTATAAGAAGAAGTGTCCAGGGCTTAAAATAAAGTTTTAAGTAAATGCAAATGGATGAAGTAAATAAACAGTAATAAAATCTACTTTAAGATTTACTTTGCAAAAGGGTTTTACATAAAGTTAGTCTAGAGACTACTGAAGCTGGGGAAAAAAAAATAAGTGGCAAATTTGGAAAAAGCTGAAAACAGCAATTTAGACGGAGGAAGAGGGAAGGAAAA
>VXAV01007844.1:19467-36090 GCA_013399715.1 Alectura lathami | reverse complement strand
AAGAGGGAAGGAAAAAAAAAAAAAAAAAGAGGATGGAGAGACCTTTGAGGAAATCATCACATGGGAGTAAATTTTAATGAGGAACCTCATCTGAGATGGATGAATTGGCAGCTGGGAGAAAGGAAGTACTTGTCCTAGCATATGACTACAAGATGTAGATATACCTAAGGAAAGAAGTAAATGGGTTGCTTAAAGGATTTAGAATGCAGCTTGTCTGCTCTGGAGGCGAAGATCTCAGTGAGACCAGAAGGACGCAACTGGATATGCAAACCTATGATGTTTTGTGATGTTTATTCTTATATAGAAAATATTTTGCTTGTGGTTGATTCAGTGATCTAAGAAGCATGGGACAGAGTATCTTAAATTTAGGTGTTTTTATATGGAGGGTTAGTAGAGGCAGATGTGAAATGAAGAACAAAAAACAGTAAAATGAGGATTTAAGTGACAATCCCATTAGCACTTACGCAATTCCAAGTCTCATCAAGGATCTGTTGGGGAAAATCTGTGTTTCTTGAAAGATCTAGATCTGCTGAGAATGACAGTATGTGGGGCAAATGATGACGGTAAAGACAGGACTACAGTCAAGTATGTGTCTGGTACCATACTTGTGGCTACTTAATACAAATGAAACAATACTGAACACACCTGATCATCAAAGCATTTGAATGCTGAAAGTTTTCAGTGTATGAATGTGTTACAGCCCTGTGAAGCATAACAGTTATTTAGGATACCTAGTTTTACTGTGAATAAAACAGGCAAAAGGGGGAATTATAAATTTAACAACCTTTAAAAGTATTTTCTAAAATCCTTGTGTAAAATTAGAGAGGGGAAAAAAAAAAAAAAAAAGCCCAGGTCCTGGAACCTCTGAAAATGAAGACCTGTGTTCACAGTCAGGTACAACAGTTTTCCTGAAGACTTGAGTGACAGATGAAGGCCTGTATTTTACACAGTGTGGTAACATTTGCCTGTGACATGGCACTGAAAATCACAGTACCTTAAAAAATTCTATAGATAGCTCAGCAGACATGTTGATTTTCCTCTCAAGAGCCCTAGGTTTGTCATTGACATTGGAGGAGTACTGGAGTAACAGTGAACATTCAGGGAGGTTGCTGAAATGATCTGCTTTGCTAGCCGGAACACAAAGGGACATTTTGAGTGTGTGTATGTGTGTTATCGCTACTCACAAGGGTTATTACAGAGCAACAAATGTGTGACAGAGTAGTACACATGCTGTTGTTTATAAAAAACAAGGCATAGAATAAATGTGCTTCAGGAATATGAAGGCAGCTGTTGTGTTGCAGCTCCTCTAGCTAGGACCTTGAACAGGAAACAGGAATGTGAAGCATGTTAAGTACTCAGAAACACACCAAGTAAGGTCTTCCAGTTCCAGTGCTCGCAGATGCTGACAGCATAAGAGATAAAACCTCACACTCAAATAGTGGCTTTCTCCTAGCTGGATGTTACTAGGTTTTTGACAGAGCTGGGAATGTTCTGCCTCTTCTTACACACTTATAAGCCTTGTACGGCTTGTCAAGCCAATAAAGCCTCATTGAACTGAAACTGCTTTCTAATTATGTTGTGTAGCAATACCTGTGGAAACTCATTGCCTTCAATAGAATTGCAGAGGTGGAACTGATTGGGACTTAGTGAGGGACCTGGTAAACAATGTTCAAGGAGGGATAGGACACTCACTCCTGGTTCAGTCATCTACACAGAGCTAATAAGAATAAAATCTAGTAAAGCACTCAAAGTGATATGAATGGTTCTGCAATCCTGCTGAGTATAAAGATGCCATTGTGCAAAGAGAGCTGTCAGCATAGAAGTACGTGCTTCTACAGTCAAGCTGAAATCAACATTTCTCTAAGAATGTTAGGGTTTTCCTCCATCTACTTTTCAACGTAGCTTTTACATTGGGGATAATTGTCTCATGACACTGCTTTTATAGCGTGTATGGTGGACTGTGGTTGTTTCACTCTAGTGGACCACAACCACTTTCTCACTCCCCCTCCTCAAAGGAAGATAAAGGAGAAAATATGATGGAAAAAGTGCTCAAAGGTTGAGATAAAGATGAGGACATTGCTCACTACTTACTGTCATGGGCAAAATGGACTCAATGTAGGAAGATCAATGTATTTTATTGCCTACTGCTAGCAGACTAGAGTAATGAACTAAAAGCAAGCTAAAAATACCCCCCCACACACCATCCACCCTCTTCTGTTTCCCCCACCCAAGCACTACAGGGGACTGAGGGCTGTGGTCAGTCCATAATGCTTCATCTTTGCCGCTCCTCCATGGTCACTCTCTGCCCCTTCTCTGCTTGGAGTCCCTTCCCTGTGCCATCCTTCCCAAACTGACCCCATGTGGGCTTCCCACAGGCTACAGCTCTCCAGGCGCTGCTCCAACATGGCTCTGTAACACAGGGCCCACCCTTCAGGGGCTGCTCCAGCACAGGGCCCCACAGCTGCAGCTCCACCAGGCCTCCTGCTCCACCATGGGCTCCTGTCCACAGCCCGGGGCCTGCTCCTGCAGAGGGTCTCTGTGGGCCATGGTCTCCTTCAGACCACCTCCACCTGCTTCACCTTGGTCCCCTCCACGAGCTGCACGTGGAGATCTGCTCCACATGGTGCCCGCGGGCTGCAGGGGGACAGCCTGCTCCACCAGGGACCTCTCCTGGGCTGCAGGGAGCTTCTGCTCCGTGCCTGGAGCAACTCCTGCCTCCTCCTGCACTGACCTTGGTGCCTGCAGGGCTGCTTCTCTTCCGCTTCTCACTCCTCTCTCCCAGGTGCTGTTGTACGGTAGTTTTTCCCTTTCTTAAATCTGCTCTTTCAGAGCACAGTCAGCGTTGCTCATGGCTCAGCAGCAGGTCCCTTTTGGCAGCAGATGGAGCTGGCTCTAGTCTGACAAAGGACAGCTGCTGGACTTTGCTCACAGGGGCCAGCCCTGCAGCCCTCTTGTTAACCAAAACCTTGCCACATAAGCCCAATGCATTGTGACAGGTGAAGTTTCACTTCATGCAGGCTGGAAGTCATTACATCTTGCCTCTGTGACTTTTTTTCCCTGTCTTTTTTTTTTTTTCTTTTACTGTTTTATTGCTAGTCTCAGTTGAACATATTACCTTTTTCTACTAAAGGTGTAGCATGTTAGATGGTAGGTTTTGTGTAAAGAATTACATGTTGTAGTCTCTTACAGAGTGATAGATAACAGCATATCAAGAGATTTATCAAGTTTGTCTGAATGCATATTTAAAAATGCCAAATGTGCTCTCAAATTTGTTTCGGTGAGTCTTTTGAATCTCATTAAAATGCAACCTTGAGGGAGTTTAGAGATCTGAAACAGATGCAATTAGCTCTTTCTTTAAAGGAAGTTTGCCCTTGCTGACAAAATATGAGCCAGGATCATTACAATTCTTGCAGCGTTTAGTACACAGAAATTCTTAAAACTGTAAGAGTAGTTCTCCCTGCAGGTACACTTGAAAACAATTAAAGAAAAAAAAAAAAAGATTAAGGATTTGCTCCTAATGCAATGATGTAACTCTGACATCACAATGAAGTCATGTTTCTCATTACGAGTAAAATCACAGGTATGCAAACTCGAGAATTTCCATGCTAACAAATTGCTTGACCCACACATGATTAAAATCACAATACAGGGGGTGGAAATAGCAGATGTCTGCATACATGGGATGGAAAATTGAAGTGTTTGCAAGCTTTTCCCTTAATAGCGTTTGCTGGTGCAAAATTAATATAAACCGTAGTTGCCACTTAATATTCATGTCAAGTCCGCATACTCATCAGGGAAGCTGGATTTTTGCCTTCAGCTATAGGCAGCAAACACTTTTCTTGAGATTCACCTCTAAATAGATGCTGAACTGGGACCAGGGAGTAGTGTGAAATATTCTGGGTACTTTATTCTAAACAGTTACTGCCGAGCTGGAGTATGTCAGCTGCAAGAAGATGTTTCCAGGACTTTGTGAACCTCCCTCAGCCTGCCATTTCTGATAGCTCAGGCAGCAGCTTCCCACAGAAGCTGAAAAATTCTCAGCCCAGCAGAAGTGAATAAGGTGTCACACAATAGGTGTTGACTGAAGTGTGCTGGATCCATGCTGTTATAATGGAGGAGTTGTGTTTGGCACAGTCTGATCAGTTTGTACATGCAGTGTTTTCCTTGCATCTCTTAAATTAAAGAAAATGTGGAAGTCTTGACTACTTACACATTCTTCATAAGTGTTTTCTCCCTCATTTGCTTCAGTGGATCCACTATTAATATTTCACTCCTTAAATACCGATGTTTGATCTAAATGACTTGGTTTTTTTAGAAACCTTTTTGAAGCAAAGCAGTACATGTGTGCATGCTGCTTTAAATGTTTCATGTTGACCAAAACTGCATGAACTGGCTTCCAAACAAGTGACAAAACGAAGCCAGTTTTGGACCACCTCAAAATAAGCGTGCGTAGATTTTTGCTGTGCCAGCTTTCAAGTGGTGCAATTGATGTTTGCTCTCATCTTCCCATGGCTCAGCTGATTGTCCAGTACTTCTGTGAGGTGTCTAGTGTGCCTGTGTTGACAAAGCAAAGATTTGTTATCAGTACAACAATAATATTATTTACCTCTTTTTGACCAACGTCAGGTATAACTTTTTGCTATCAGGCAGAGTTTACAAGTTTGCTACTGGCTTTAGAAAAACATTCTGCTAAAACAGATCAAGAGTTGAAAATCTTGATAAAGGCATAGCTAAAATAGACTTAATACTGAGAAAGTACAGTGATTATATGCATTTTGGATGCACATCTGTGTGGTGAAAAAGCAACTTGTCTGGAATTCTCACCTTAAATATGTCTATCTTGCCATTTTTTTTTTTTATCATGACACTGATAATTTACACGTCCATGGAGTTGGAAAAGTGAGTAAAATAATTCTAGTTTAAGAGATTGCCCCCCACAAATCTAATTCTCTTATTCACTCTGTTCAGACTTCTTTGTAGTTTTGCCCCTCCATCTGCAGTTGTCTACTGCTGAACATTAGTTTACGGGAAGCCTTGTTCTGAGTGGTGGTAACAAAGAAGCCCTGTGTTCTGCATTGGTGTTGGTTTTGACTTCATAAATCTAGGATGGCATTGGTCTTTAGGGGAGTTGTCTCTGTGATGTGAATTCTTACTTGCTGGTTAGAGGAATGCTGATATCAGTATAGTTAACACTACTTAATTCAAAGGAATTTGAGTCACTTGCCTGTCACAGTTTTTTTTCCTGTCAATCACTTCCTAAAACAACACTGCATTTATTTCATAATATTTTCATTTATTCAAGGTATATGTCATGCAGACTGATATTTTCCTTTGATTGACTTGTGTTTGAATATTGAAAGGTAACACCTTGGGGAAAAAATCATTTTCTTGAGAGCCTTATAGTGATTTTCGTTGTTGGTTGGTTGTTTTTTTCAGTGTGTACTAAAGACCTGCCAAAGAAGCATTGGACTAGATCCAGGGATTCAGTACATGCATATGTATATCTGTACCCTTATATGCACTTAAACTGCTATGCACCAACAGTACAGATATGGCAATACCTGCTCAAGTCCGGGATACATGGTAACCACATTAGCATGGCATTGTACCTAACCCAGTAAGCACTACTTCTGAGCAGGGTTTCCTGCTGCCAGACCCCCAAAAATCTCAGCCACAGACAATTTCAGCATTGTACTGTACTGTGCAGCCACACAAATGCGCAGTCCTTGTGGTATGGCACGGTTGTGCATTGAGTTCTGACGATCCCATGTCTAAACCGCCAGGCTGCTGCTGGACCCATGCTATGCTGGAAGTCATGATTCTGGGGGGATCCAGGCAGTCACTGCAGAAGAAGCCTGGGACAGAAAATGCCAGGGAGTGTAATAATGAAATAATAGTAAAGCAAGGTTCTTTTTAACAGGGAGGGAAGCAGTGTGACCTGCCTATTTTAAGCCTGTTCATATTCAAATTATAATCATTCTTGCACAAGGTCATGAGGACATGTTGCATTGATAGAAATAAGAGCAATCAGAAAACTTGCTGGAGTTTATGGAAGTCTAAGAGATACTATAATCATCTCCTCATGAATGCAAAGCCCTCTGAAGTCATTGCAGTCCATTTCAATAAGAAGAGCTGTTGCTAACATTTTTGTTTTCTCTTGGAAACTCTCAGGACTCAAGTATTGTGAAGACCTATATTTCTAAAATGTTTATTAAAAAAGAAAAAAAAAGATGCAACAAGTATTGCTTTTTCTATTTTGAGTTTTGGGAGGTAAATTAGGAAACTTATGAAACATCAAAGTTTTTAACCTAGTACTAGATGCAAATGTAGCTTGTTCAATTGTGTGTCAGAATAAGGGGAGGACTCATGCTCTGTCTCCTTTGTGGTGTTAGACAAGGCACGGGTGATAAATGATAAATAGAGTAACTTAGGCTGGAAGGAACTTTGGTTGTCATCTGGACCAGTCTCACAACAAAAGGAGCCAGCCTAGATGGTTGGCCATGACTTTGTACATTCACTATAAACTCTCAAACTTGATTTAATGTTTGGGAGGCTGGAGCAGGATTCAAAATGGATTTATCTCATTGCAGTTTGCAGATCTTTGGCTGTACTTCAGTAAATAATGCCTTGGGGACTGTATGCTTTGTATTGGTTTGTCTAACAAGAATACTCCCTATTGGGCATGCTGAGTCTTGATACTTACATCTCAGAAAAGGGAATGGGGAACAAATGTATTGAGATGCTAACTGCTACTGAATAGTGTTAACTGCTTTGCATCAGCATACAGATGGCAGATTTTCCTAGGACACTATAATCTTGCTTTCTTCTTTAATTATAAGAAACTCTAATCTGACATTCCTCCCTGCTCCCATCTATGCATACTGATTGCAGAAAACCAACAATGTCACCCGTCTTCTCATTTCGATCTTCTCCTTTCCTGGAAAGGGAGGAATATCTCTTATGGCAGATAACATCCCTCTCTCTCTGATTGCCACTGACTGTGTTGTGGTTATGCTATGGATAAGCTGTGACATTGTCTTTGGATTTGACATGGATGATGTGGTGATTAGTAGCAGTATTAAGGTCCTCTGAAATGTTGACCTGAAGTGACTTTTGTAAGGAAGTGTTCCTTACATTCCCCTCCTCATCTCCCCCTTAACCACCTCCCCCCCCCCATATGTGCAGCTGTAATGTCACACTGTGTGAATTAGATATTAATTCCTTGTATTCAAGTGCACTCTCAGCAAGTTTGAGGACGACACCAAGCTGTGTGGTGCCATTGACATGCTAGAGGGAAGGGATGCCATCCAGAGGGACCTGGACAGGCTGGAGAGGTGGGCCCATGCCACCCTCATGAAGTACAATAAGGCCAAGTGTAAGGTCCTGCACCTGGGTCGGGGCAATCCCAAGCACAAATACAGGTTGGATGGAAAATGGCTGGAGAGCAGCTCCAAAGAGAAGGATTTGGGGGTGTCGGTTGATGAAAAACAGCATGAGCAGACAATGTGCACTTGCAGCCCAGAAGACCAACCGCATCCTGGGCTGCATCAAGAGAGGTGTGACCATCATGGCGAGGGAGGTGATCCTGCCCCTCTACTCTGCTCTCTTGAGACCCCACCTGTAGTACTGCATCCAGTTCTGGGGCCCCCAACACAAGAAGGACATCGAGCTGTTGGAGGGGGTCCAGAAGATGATCAGAAGATGATCAGAGGGCTGGAGCACCTCCCCTGTGAAGGCAGGCTGAGAGAGTTGGGGTTGTTCAGCCTGGAGAAGAGAAGGCTCCGGGGGGGACCTGATAGCGGCCTTCCAGGACCTGAAGGGGGCCTACAGGAGGGCTGGGAGGGGACTCTTTAGAAGGACATGTAGCAACAGGATGAGTGGCCATGGCCACAAACTGGAAAATGGTAGATTTAGGCTAGATGTTAGGAAGAAATTCTTTCCTGTGGGGGTGGTGAGACACTGGCACAGGTTGCCCAGAGAGGCTGTGGATGCCCCCTCCCTGGCAGTGTTCAAGGCCAGGCTGGATGGGGCTCTGAGTAACCTGGTCTAGTGGGAGGTGTCTCCCCCAATGACAGGGAGGTTGGAACTAGGTGATCTTTAAGGTCCCTTCCAACCCAAACCATTCGATGATTAGTAGGGAATATCTCAAATATAGAAGCATTAGTTATACAAAACCTGACTTGCTCTGACTTCTTAGGGATGTGACTCTATTATGTCTTAGTTTTGCATTGTGAGGTTCAATTTACTGTAGCAACCCTTGAAACCATCTAAAGGCGTCGTACATTTAACATGATACACTATTTGTCTTGTGCCTAAGAAATCTTTGATCAATTTATGCCTAGTTTGCAGTTTTGTCTGTGCTCTACTGTCCACAGGAAGAAAAAAAAAATAGTAAGAGCTTAATTTAAGAAGGTCAAAATAGTAAACAAATTTAAAAGGGTCAATGTGCTTCAGAATGTAAAACAATGTCAGATGGCAGAAGGATTGCTTTGATCCTAATTCTCTGCATCACATAAAGGTGTCGGTCCTTCTTAGACTTCCCTGATGCTAACAAAACAGGACAGCAACTGATTTGTGAGACCTTATTTTGCTGTTATAGGCTCCTTCCTCTTCCGGCAGAGTATTTCAGTGTATCACAGTATATAAATAGCCCTTAGAGAGTAATAGTGCACACTCATGCTACTTGCTATATGCACAGCAGAGCCAATAAGAAGTGATGAGTCTATTTAGTCGAATTGATTTGGCAAGGTGTGGGTTTTTTGGGTTGTTTTTCTCCTCCCCCACCTGTACTCTGCAGAACATAAGTACTCTCCACACAAATGGCAACATCTAAGGTCAGAAATCTATTGCTTGAACCATGCAGTAAAAAAAAATTTGCTTTTAAATTCAGTTTTGGGGCCCAGTTGTACAGAGCCATTCAAGATGATGGCAAATTATGTTTATAAAGAATTTTGCTTTGAAAGACAGAAGTGTGTGAAGTTTTCTGTTTTTTTTTTGTTGTTGTTGTTGTTTGTTGATTTTTATCTTTTTTTCTTTTCTTCGAGGAAACTGCTTTTATTTAAGAAAAAGCTCCCAAATTTGTACAGTTAACTAGCTCTGTAATCACAAGCATTGTTGAAATGTTTTTGGCCAACAAACAAATCCCACGCTGATTTCAAGGCAGGGTCAATTAAAACAAGTAAATGTTTTTTTTTTTTCTTTCTAGGGAAGATTTTGCAGCAGAAATGAAACAAATTATGTTCTACTCCAAAATATAAACAAACACAAACTACTGACAATTTTCATTTGGGAGCAAGTAACTCATAGAATACCATGGAAATGCATGGTTTATGTGTAATTCTTAGACTACAACTGCTCTACAACTAGTTCTATAAGTCCCATTAGCTTAATTACGTTTGATTTCAGAGAATCTGCTCATGCACAGAAGTCTGTGTTAGGGTACAGCAGGCCTGTAGCAATGAAAGTGGATTAAGGGACATGAAACAGGAAGCTGTGGAAGACTTACTTGTTCCGCAGTGGGTACTTTACAGCCTAATATACAACACTGACAAATTTTGCAGTGTATTTTCCTAACTACACTTCTTTGCAGTGTAACCATTGTTTAGTCTGGGACACGCTGCATGATGCACCTGGAGGTAAAGAAATCTTACCTAACAGCACCATTCCTACTATTTTCATTAAAGACAGGAGTTAACTGGTCTACCGCCAGTCTGTCAGCAAACTCTGATGGCACCAATGGCAAAGGAAAGGTGTTTGAACTCCTCCTGAGGCAATACAGCTTCAGGTAGGGCTCTTACAAAGGAACTCTGTAGCCTGTCTGCTGGTAGGACAGAGCACCCATGCTGCTGCTATAGCAAGGGATGGGTTCTGCCGCTACAGTGCATGTGGTGGAACCTTTTTATTTATTTATTTGTTTATTACAATAAACCCTAAAAAAAAAAAAAAAACCTGCCTTCCTTTCACAGATGGAAGGGTGTTGTGTTTGGTTTTTTTTTTTTTTTTTTTTTGTATTTACTAATTATAATGGCTAGTTCTATTTTTCCACTTAGGTTTCTCCTTCACCTGTTAAGTCAAATATTAGTATGTATGTCAGGTATTGTAAAACTAATACGCAACTTGGTGGTGGCTGCTCAGCATCTGATGAGAGGGGTCTGTGTGTTACTTAGAAAAAAGGAACGGGGAAGGGAAGAGAAAAATCAGGCTAACGCATCCAATACCACCAAGAAAAAGGTGAAAGAATAAATAACTAAGTTCTACCAATAATTACCAATACAGTAAATGTAGTAGTGGTAGAAGTGGTAAATGAAAGTAAAGACTCATTGTGAATGCTAATCATGAATGTATGTATTGCTGAGACTATTTTTGTCATTTTATGTTCTGTAGCTGTTTCTGTACTTATAATCAATTTCGACGGATAGTATTTATATATTTTCTTCCTGTGTCCAGAGCATCATTACATAATATAGCATGATTGTGTGTTTCGTAACGTTATACTTTTGAGACTGTGAAGAGAAAGCTGCTAGTAATCCTATCAATGGGTTTTCCTTCATGTTGTTTTCCTGAGTGATGGTATCCATCTCCTGTTGCCTTGACTTTCCTTTGCAAGGCTGCAAAGGTGGTCCCCTTATGACCTAATCTAAGAAACACAAGAGCTCACATGAAACTTCCAGCCCCAGAAGTAAGCAACTTCGCTTTGTGTCAATTCTCATTTGAAAACAAAGGTCTGTATAATGTTAGGTGGAGAGGAGCTGCTCATGTATCTGTGGAACACAAACTGCAACGGAGGTCTGGAAATGTTTGCAAGAATGCCATATTGAGCTCAACCTTTAGAAACATCACATATACCTGGTTGATTGAGAAACTAAACTTAGACAGCAATTCAGCTTAAAAATCTTCCCTTCCTTTCTGAGACTAAAATGGAGATCACAGGTGCATGATTTGGGATGTCATGTGTGCATGGCACACTGACACCATTCAATTTATGTAGGGCAAAGAGCATTAGATACTTACTGGCTTGTGCTCTTATTTTGGTTGCTCTCTGGTTAATGTGAACCCATCACCTACCCAAGAATAACAAAAAGGCCAGCTTAGTTTCCTGTATCCACACCCATGTGTAAACCTACCAAAGAGCAGGACACGGTAGACTGCAGTGTTTTATATGCCACTACAGTGAAATACTTGGCATCCAAGCAAGCTTGCTGATATGATCCTTGGATAGCCCTTGATACATTACAGCATCTTCTCTGGTGACAGAATGACAGATTCAACTGGTTGTTCATCTGCATTTACTGCAAACTTCTGAAGAGCTGAAAATACTGGTAATCTTCTGGGGAAGGGGAAAAAGAAAAAAGTATTCTGTAAAGAATGGATGTTTAATAATTTTTCTTCTCCCCACCCTTTTTGTGGTATCTACTACTAGTCTCATTTTCTGGAATAATGGATCAGTATACTCCCTACCAAACCAACAACTGGCTTTAGAGAAGTACAACATGCAACTATAAAACCGCATCATAAAAGTGAGGATGTCAATTGGAGGAAATAAAATTTAAACCAAAATGTTAGATTTTTCCCTTAATTTGTAGGTAGAGAAAATCCATATATAAAAGATTTGAGGAAATCATAACGACAGGCACGTTTTACTGTGCTTTGAAGAGCCCCAAAGCACACATCTTTGTAATGGTCCATCTCATACACCAATTGAACAGAGACCAAATCAGCCAGAGGCAAGGGGAACTTTGGAGGTAAAATAAGACACTTGAGTTCTGCATGGCATCATCAGCACAGTTATGTGGAATGCAGCAAATGTTTAAACAGCGGGCTTTGTGGTTACTATTTTGCTCCAAAATAAAGACAAGGTCATATAAGGTTTTGATTCATGAAAATGCTTAAACCAGCTGTGAACAGAGGTCTTACTTTCAGGGTATGCTTTAACAACACTAAAAGCAGCCAAGATGATGCCTGAGCAGTGCACTTAGCAAAACGCAGTAGCAAAGGAATTCTTAACAAATTTATTTTGGAGGAGAAAGGACTATGGCATTGGTTTAATTATGAGTTACTTTACCCGTTTACTTAAAAGAGTGTAAGGAAACACATGGCTCTTAAATGCGTAGACCTCTTTTTTTTATTTAAAATGTAATCACATTATTTTTCTCTGCATGCACTGGTTCAGTGAGCAGAAACTGGAGCTGTTGGAGCAGGCCGAGAGGAGGGCCACAAAGATGCTCATAGGGCTGGAGCATCTCTCCTATGAGGAAAGGCTGAGGGAGTTGGGCTTGTTCAGCCTGGAGAAGAGAAGGCTCTGGGGAGACCTCACTGTGGCCTTCCAGCACCTAAAAGGGAGCTTATAAAGAGGAGGGAGAGTGACTTTGTACACAGTCTGGCAGTGATAGGACAAGGCAGACTGATTTTAAACTGAAAGAGGGGAGGTTTAGGTTAGATGTTAGGAGGAAGTTCTTTGCTCAAAGGGCGGTGAAGCACTGGCACAGGCTGCCCAGAGAAGATGGGGGTGCCCCGTCCCTGGAGGTGCTCAAGGCCAGGCTGGATGGGCCCTGGGCAGCCTGATCCCCAGTGGGTGGCAGCCAGCCAACAGCAGGGTGTTGGAACTGGGTGGGCTTTAAGGTCCCTTCCAGCCCAAACCATTCTCTAAAACTACTGTAGTCTAGCTGTTGCTAGCTTTGCAAGGCTCCTACTCTGTAGCATTATACCCTTGCAATATTCTTTTAGTGCCAGAGGTGGGCATGTTTTTTAAGTCTTCTGCCACCCTGGAACTGCTGAGGAAAAAGGAAGCTTCAGATTGGAAGCGGTCAGCTGAAAAGCACATATCTCCCTTTCTTTCATGATTGCTCTGGTAAACATTCAGAGAAGCCTCTGTTCTTGCTCTTCTCGTTCTTTCCTCATGCTCTGATCCCACATCCTGTTTGCATCCAGCTCCTTTCCAGCTGCCCTTGCTTTTCAGTTCCCTTACCATCACATATTTCAAACTTTCTCTTGCTGCTTTTTTTGTCTTCCACATTTTTTCTTGTCTCTTCAGAATTATTATTGCCCAACTCTCTTTTAAACTTCCCTTGTCAGCAAATGTCTGTACACCACTCAAAAAAATTATAAATTATAAAAAATGTTGGCTACAATAAATGGGTGTAACTAATCAATGTAAACACATAATAAGGAATTCTAATTAGTTATACAATCTGAATAAACACAATGAGCCCTCTCTTCCAGCTCATCTTTTCTGTTGCCACTCAGCATGTTGCTGACTCTGAAACTCTTGGTATTTTCTAGTTGTGCTGGATGTTCCAATGCTTTGTATCTTATGGTTTTCTTGTTTGTTTGTTTTAATAGCTAGAGTGACTATACACTATTCTGTTCTGAAAAAGCTTGGCAGCTGTTTCGCACAAGTCTATTTAGCTAGAGAAGGTAATGACATTTGTCCTTGAAACTCCAGACACAGCCATGGCAGTCTATATATGTAGTTCAGCAGGAAAGATATGTGTATCACAGAATAATGGTCAAATTGTGAATATTGCTTTATGTGTACAGGTGATGTAATAGAGTAACAGAAGCATGAAAACTCTCTAATGCACAAGAGTAGAACCTGATCAGTCTGAGTAGTACCCATTCAAGTTCTGAGATCAGTTTGATAATCAGCTGACCCCCTAATCATAATCGAGGTAATAATAAGCAAGACTGCAACATTACACCTTTACCATTCTAAGTTGTGTCATACTAATGCAATTTCAGGGCATAAATCCATTTTATGCTTTCTCTGAGACCCATCTAGATCCTTTAGCAGCTGTAGGTCTTTTCAAAGATTTTAAATGAGGATATTCGTAATGGAAACGATTTCTGTGTGCTATTATGCCAAAAACAAACCGGCCAGCAGTGGTATTGACTTTGCCCTGTGGTCAAAAACATGAAAGATACACTATCTCTAGATGTACAAATGCGAAGTGTAGCAATGCAGGGGATCAATGATTGGATCTTTGCCTATGAGGCTGAGTTTATAGAAGATAATTATCAGTATTGTGACTAATGTTTTTACTCTTCTAAAAAATTAAATGAATATTTATGAAATTTAATAAATATTTTGTACAGTTCATGAAAAGTTTTTTATTTTCTTTTAAAAACTTTTAAAGAAACTTCTTCTCAAATGCATGTTTGGGTTGTTTCTGAAAATTTTTTTTTTTTTTTTTTTTTTTTTTTTTTCAGATCTTTTGGCAAGTAGAAGATTATATTAGTTCCAAGGGAGTAGTTGGAACTGATTGTTGTAGGCAGTGTAGAAATACAAAGTGTCTGACCTGCTCCCAGTGAGTGTTTAGCTTATATAAGAGAGGAATGGTAAAGAGACAGGCAATATAAGTGCAAAGTGAACAATGAGCTTTAAGTTCTAGTAGTATTTTAGAGTTAGCTGTTCTTGTGTGGTTTATTTTTTTTTTCCTATGGCTTCACATCAGTAAGGAGTGCATTTAATTGAAAGATGGAAGGAATGTGTGTTGGAAGTCAGGGTGCTGAAGTAAAAGACTAGGAATGTAAATCTAACTGAAATAAAAACTTGCGTAATCTTTGTGTTATACTGATGTATGAAACAAATCATGAGGCAATGTTTTGGAGAACACTTCTATTCCAAAGATTAGCAAAGGTATTGTTTCAATCTAAGGTCCAAATAATGTATGATTTGAGCCAAGGATGTAATGCCACATCAGGACTTCCTTGTTTCTCCATTTAAAACAAAACAGGAAAAAAAAAAAAAAAAGCAAAAAAAGCAACTTTTTTTTTTTTTTTTTCAATTTTTTGCTGTTCAATCTGTGTTTGCAAGCCCGTGGAGAAATGAACAATCTTTGATTTATTTCTAGTTAAAATTTGCACTCATCCCAGTGCAGTAGTTAGTCTCCTAATTCCCTGATGGCTGCTAACACTGCTTCTTGCCGAGTCTTGCTCTGCAGCATCTGTTGAAACCGGTATGTGTTCCAGTTCACTAGATGTGCTGTCAGAGTGCAAAAGGGTTGAAGTAACATAGGCAAAAAAAAAAAAAAATGAACTCCTTCAGAGAACAAAATTTTCTAAAGCGCTTTCAGATGATGGCAGAAGAAGCAGACTTTGGACAGCCTGAGGCCCTCTCAAGTTGAGTTTGGAACATGAAAACCAGAACCTCAAACTACATGTTGCGGATTGTTCTCAAAGGCCTATTTTGCTTAGCAGGAGGTAGACTTTTTTCCCCAACTTCTCTTCTTAAGGCAGAATATCTGTACTTGAAAGTCATGATTTCTCTAGCTCTACTGTATCAAATAATTGTGTTAAATCTAGGTAAAAGACTATAGGCAGGCCTCCCCATTAGCTGCCCGGTGTGCATGCTGCAAGTACTGTGGTACTGCACTTCAGTGAAGCTGTTCTGGTGGGTTTCCAATTGGCCCTGCCATGTTCTGGGTGCCTGCATAATCTGGGAAGAGGATGCCTGAATTACAGACCAGCAGCATGAAGTCCAGCTACAGCCATACACCACAAAGCTTTCTGATGAGCATGAAGGGCAGAAACATGTTTGTAACACAACGCTGCAAATGCATGCTAGTACCCTGATGTGTATGTAGTTCTTGCTTCATCTGTGTCTTCAGGATGATGCTGACTCCTTCTAATGGACAGGAATAACAGATTATGATTAATTAACCAAAGAACAGGTTGAAATTCATTATGCTAGTAGAATTTAACTTTGTATCTGAAACTTCCCCTACAAAATGTGGACAAATACATTTGTATTTGCAAAACAGACAAATGTACATGGAATAGGTAATTATTTGCACAAATTTACTTTGTGTATTCTAAGTTTTACAGGGATGTTCTGTGAAACCCACATAAGGTCTGAATTTAGAAAATATGCCATGGTGTTTATTGTAAGGTTCCAGACAATATTTTAGAAAGGTCTGTAATGAGGAAGAGCTTGTTTAAGAAATCCAAACTTACAGCATAAAAACATCAAATGATTTGGATGTCTACCTGGAGCTCACGGTTTTGTGCATTATACATGAGAAGATACTGAAATACAAGGGGTATTAAAAATGTGATAATCTTGTGGAATGGTTTGCCATCCGGAAAAACAGATTATTGCATCTTGGAGCGCTGCTCTTGCTCATCGAGCACATATCCATATAGATGTTGCGGGAGGGTTTGTATTCATTTTACGGCACTAGAAGTACAACATTCATTACTTTTTTTTAAGCGTATTAGCAATGTGGATATAGGACACAGGTTTGGCTGAACCTGACCCAAGTCAATGAATTGACTGAATAAATGAAGTCATGTTTGGAAGCTACAGGCAAACATTTATGTGCGAGTAAAGGCTGCATCGGCTCAGCATCTGCATAGATGGGAAACTGTCAGTTCTTGGGAACTACTCAGAGTTTGTTGTTCTGTCATTGTTAGATACTTGGAAGCTTTCCAAATAGATACTTTGGCTGGGTCAGAGGTTTGCACAAATTATGCCCATCCTTGTCTTCCAGTTGGATTAGAATAGGCCTCAAAATGTGTTGGTGGTTTAGGTTTGTTTTCTTTAAACCCTTTGCAATATGGAGTGACAATTAAGGATAGACCCGAAGACTGCTGTTCTTCTAACCTCATATAGACCATGGAAGTAAT
>VXAV01007844.1:5693-19406 GCA_013399715.1 Alectura lathami | reverse complement strand
CCAACATGACTAAACTGACTCCTCTATCACTCCATATGCTTGCAGCAATGTGTTTTTGTGGACAAAACCACTTGCTCTATCCTGCTATCTTCTGGAGGAATCCATGTGTCCTGAAAAAGTCCTTCAGTACTCCAGCCAGCAGAAAATAACTTCAGGCTGTGATTTTTTTCTTCTGTTCTGTTTCCACCAGTATTTGAGAAAACAGTCTGAGTATATGGTGCATGATGGGAAGTTGAGGCTGAGAGAAAGAGTGCAACACTTGATGTAACACAAGTCAAAATGACACTAGTTAGGTTCACAGTTTGAGGCAAATATGAACACACGTTCCAGAAAAAAATTGTTTTTAAAGGAACGTGTTTTTAATGTCAATGATCCTTCTAGATCTGTATTTTTTTGTATAATACATGTGTAGATATCTTTACAGACAAGAATATGGTGGTAAAATAACTGGGATGTGAATCAGATAAATGTACTTTCCTTATCACTGTGAAGTCTTTTGTAAACTAATTTATCAAGTAAATTTTCCCCCCATCTGTGAAATGGTGTTCTTCCTAATTCTTGAACAATTGTGGTCTGTTTAGGTGTCACTGTCCAGAAGCAGAATTTGATCAGTGCAATTTCTTCTTGGGCACAGTGAGAGCCATGTAGGCATAAATGGCTTATAAGGTTATTTGTGACTACTTGGAAAACAAAAAAAAATCTCACAGATTTTTTGAATTTTGGCAATTAGTTCACAATCTCAGTAACACTGCAGAAAGCTCAAATTTCACAAGCAGTAGTCCAAATAGAAAACAAAGCAGTGACCACTAAACATCATCATCTTCATCCTCACGTTTAATGCATGATGCAAAAGGCTCTATCTCAGAAATCATACTGTTGGGAAGAAGAAAACTGTGATTTGTTTAAAAACAAATAAAAAAACCCTGTAAGATGAAGAACATATAGAAGAGCTTGCTTGGAATAATGTTGGAATAAGCTTAACAAGCTTGGAATATCTTGTTAAAGCTATCACTAACTATAATATTATGGTAATTAAGAAACAGACACCATGTTTTTCTGAGAGGAGTCATACTGTTTGAGTACTGAATGACCTATAGAAGAGCTCTAGCACTAATAACAACGTACTTTGGCATACCTAAGTCATAAATGATTTGCTTACAATTCAGATTCCATCTTTAAAGAGACTTTCTAATGTGTAATGCTCTTCTCTTTACATCTATCCACTGTTGCTGACATTGTCTGATCGCATGGTTTACTTAAGTCCAGGTGTTTCTTGGAAGTATCTTTAAGTGCCAATAACAAAGCACCTTAGAGGCTCCATGTCTCAGCACAGATGTATGTGTTTTTTCAAGCCTGAAATCTCCTGTGCTCAAATTCTCATTTTTTTTTATCAAGGAAAATAGTTTCCTTTGTCTAATATTAGCTCCTTTTCCCTTGCCTTTTGTAACATCTTCGTGATTTTTTTTTTCCATGAAGAAATAGATGCTGTTTTCTATGCATTTTGGTATCTTAGGAAAGATCTGTGAATCTCACAAGCTTTTATTCTCATTATGCTATAGAGGAAAGGACTGGGAAATAATAAATCCCTTAGTTGAAAAGGCATGGAAGGTTTTCATCTCATCGTGAGATGTGCCAGAGTGCTTCATAATCGGTGAGCAGCTGTACTGTCAGATCCTTCTGGTGCAATTTGGTCCTGAATGCTGAAGGGGAGCCAGTGAGTGCTGAGGGTATCTGTCCTGAGAGCTGAGGGCACGTCAGACAGCAGGGATGGTGCTAAATTCAAATGGCAATAACATTTTCTGACCTTTTTATATCCTTGGAAAATTGGTCTTTTTTTTTTTTTTCACATTTCTTTCAAATGAAAATTCTGACTCAACACTATTTTGCTCTGCTGCATGAGAAAGATTGTCATTTTTCTGTTGCCAGGTGTTTGCTAACAAAAATGTCATCGATGCTATTTATTATTTTGAGATGACGTATTTTGTATTGGGCATAGCATATAATCAACTACAGATAAGCAACTAAGAGCAAATTAAGATTCAAAATAGGAAGTATTCTTGAAAAGCAGCAAAGTAAAATTATTATTATTATTATATTATTTAGCAAAGTAAAATAGCTTGTCTTATAGAAGTGTAGGATTTTCCAGAGTTCCTAAGGCCTTGTGTTTCTCAGAGATGCTTTCAGTCTGCAAGTTCTTAACACTGCCAAAAAATCAGTCCTTGGCATTTTCTCTAATATTAGCGTGATTCTCAAAGGTAAAGATTCTTTTAGTTTCTAGGAGATTTGCTAAGTGTAATGTACTTACAGAAATTTGATATTGCGGGAACATATCTTCTGATATAAATCCCACATTTAAAAACAAAAAATTATCCCTTAAGGTGTTGCAAAGACTGTGTGACACTATAATATGGATCATAGAAAGACCTCTAAGTGAAAGTATTAGAAAAACAACATAATATCAAAGAGAGAAGTTGTGAAAAGTCATTTACTTCAGCTCTGACTTCTCTCCGTTATTTGCGCTTTTTTTTTTTTTTCAAATCTGCTGCCTACAGTTAAATACTTTCATGGAAAAATGTTATTTAGCCAAAAAAAAAAAAAAGTCTGCAAATGAAGGTGGTTTCTAAGTATTTCACTGTGATTACATGATTTTTTAAATTGAAGCAATAGAAATTTATTTTTTAAAATGCTAGCAGTGTGTCGAATTACACTCCTACCTACATATGTGTGTTGCAGCTACACCTGAGAGCTGTGATGGTGGAGTGCAGGCCTGCTGAGATGCTGGCAGTCATTGCTTGTAGAGTTTACGTGGTATTGGGCAAATCATCCACATGTCACTTCATCAATTCAGCCTGCATGGGGTGGGGGCTCACTGAGTAGTATGAGTGCAGGCTGTGTTCCTCAGGTGGTGTGAGGTTTTGTGGGAACAGAAAGCGCAATACAAGTGCCAGTGAGAGCAAACTCCGGAAGCAGAGTTCGTACCAATGTTGGTAGTTATGCAGAAGAACAGAAACTGCAACTAGCACAGGTCATTTTGAAATTTGTTAAAGGCTTCCCAGTAGCACATCTTGGGAGTGGGGTAAGTGATTAGGTGTCCTGGGAACAATTTCACCAACAGAACTGGGAAAGTTACAGCCCAACAGTGTCCTCAGACAGCCATTGCAAGCCCCAAGCTTGCATTCCATATTCATATTAATCTTTCCCTTCTGTGTTATCCAGAAAGTACCTGTGTCCTTGCATACGACTGGCAGCTGTAAAAGTAATGAGAACACAATATCAATTATGGATGAATGTGCCACATAACATGCTCCCTGCAGCCAAAGCCTACAGGCTGTCTGAATACTTCAGCTCACATCCGCTTGAGTTCTCCATGGCCCTCAGAAACAAACCTGTACAAATGCACCTGCTGCTGCTTTCTGGGAGGTGGCAGAGCTTCAGCTGAAAAGAGCCAGGCACAGAGCAGAGAAAGGCCATCAGCTGCCTTCTTGTGTGAAGTTTGGGGCCACCACCTCAGCTATAAAGCTCTGCAGCAAGGACAGGTGGTGCTGGGGGACACAGGGCAGCATCACCTGTCAGCCACAAGTTTCTACAAACAGGCCCATCCTGATGTCCTCATTGAAAATGAAGTCCTGATTTGGCTGTTTTTCTAATTAACTGGACAAATGGCCACTAACTTTCAAAGTGATTTGCTTGAGTAAAGAAGGCAGTAGTATGTTATTCAGGACTTATTCATATTTTATGAAGCATTTAAGAATTCTTCAGAAGGAATGGTGTTATGCACATATAATATCAGTTACATATAAGGCTGCTTTGTTCAACAATGAGCAAATAAAAAGGGCAATTTTATCATTTATTGCTATTTTTTCCACAATTTCGGTTTGTCTGGAGTAAAATTAATAATAATACTATTTCTAGCATGTCTGAATGTCTATTGAAATAATAAATCAAGCTTCCAAGGCACAAGTGTGATTTTAAAAATACATAAACATTAATGAGCTTCATTTTTCTCAGCTTTGTCTTTTTGTTTCTCGCTTTGATAGCATATCAAGCCATTCTCAATAAATCAGATCTCCAAGTTAAATTGTATACTACATGTAGAACAGTTCATAATATGCAGACACGTAAATGGCTTTGGCAACCACTTTGAAATATAAAGAGATTCATAAACGAAATATTCATCCAAAAAATCTACAGTTCAAAACATACCCAATTAGAATTCAGAAAGCAAATGAGTTTTAAATGCAATCTTAAACTTGGAAGGAGAATCTATCAGGAGATAATTGATTCCACCAAACAGAACCAATCATTGAAAATGTTCTGCCACTGGAGGATTCTAGCGGCTATACAAACGATAATAACTCTATACTCTTCTTTATGATATTCCTGACAGATTTCTACAAGCCATTGTCCCACCTCACTGAGCAGACACCCCCTCTTCTGTCACGCTACGTTGCTCAGCTGTTGTCCTGTTTCTTTCCTGGATGATGAGGGCGGCTCTGTATCGACCTCCCTTTCTCTTCCAGTGGAGCCTGGGGAGAGTTGTGTATCTGAGGGGTTACATTGGCTGTCTCGCCACCTTGGGTAAGGTGCCATTTGTGCAGGCAAATGTGCTGCTGTCACTGCAGGTGTTGACAAAGGGACCTGTCATATGGACAGGAGTGATGAGGGCTGCCACCCTCCCTACCCAGAGGTAGCTCCAGGGTTGGTTAGGAGCAAAGAGCCTCACCCTTATAGGGCTTTCTACTGTTCGTTGGTTCCCTTCTAGTGTTTTTCTCTAAATCTTTCCTTTTTATAGCAGATTAGACCTGTCCCAAACCTGAACTTTTCCCACCTTACGTGCACACACCTGTCAGTGCAGCAGAAATCAATTTTACCTGCATATCTGAAAGCCCTGATCCAACTCACATGCTGTCAGTCATTTGGGGGTGGGAAAGGAAGTGTTGTTGCCTTTATTCCAAATGTATAATTTTAATGGAAATGATTCAAAATGGGTTAATATGTATGGACATCATGCCTTTTTATTTATCTCAGACAAAAACTGAACAGATCTCTGGCTGCTTTAGACTTCCTAACAGACCTTAGTTCCAAAACTACAATGAAAGGCATGCATTTTTCTAGATGGGCTTGAGTAGGGAAGCGTAAAAAGAAGGTCCGTGTGGGTGGCGGATCACTTTTACTAGGTTTATGCAGCAGGACAAACCAAATCACACTTACACCACTGCCCCCTGATGGGTTAGTGGTGTGTGCTTTGGCTTAATATTCTGCTGTTCTTTCTCTCTACCTGCACAAAGAATGTGCTTAAACTCTCCTAAAAGGAGTCTATGGAATAATTATTCTGGTCCCTATGTAAATAAGTCATTTCACTTCTTGCTGCTGCTCAGCAATTTTACAGCTTTTTATTTTTCCTCTGTCCTCTTTTTCATGAATAGTTTTATCCATTCAGAGTGCTTTTAATGAAAAATTGGAATTTTTTGTGAAAGAGCAATTCATTGTAGGGACGTGTCTGTATATATGTATATAAAACTTCTGTTTCTCTTTTAGTAAGCGTTTTTGTTAATTTATAATTGTGCTAATGGGTTTTGTACAGTAATTTACCTAGAAATGTCCTAGTTGCACAAGAGCATAATTCTCCTTTAAAATAATGAAAAAGTATGTAGCCTGTGTATGTATATTCTTAACACTTCCTACAAGGAAAAATGAGCTTGGATTTTTTTTAATTTGATTTTTTTTCTAAGAAGGCATCAATATAAACAATGTGCTGCTGCCCAGAGGTGATAGGGAAGATTGCTATGGCATGACAGAATAGGATGTAGAAACCTCTTAAGCTGACATGCTAGGCAAAGTGGGGGTTGCTGCTGTTTTGAAAGATGTTATTCTACGAGTGGGGAAGCCAAAGAATCCTTTTTTTTTTTTTTTTTTTTTTTTTGTGGATTCTTGTCTTATGTGCTCTCTCTGACAACAGTAATCTCAGCCCCCACCTGCGTCTCCTGTGCCATTCTCTCTCTAATCCCTGACTTCTGCATCCCTAAATCCCCAGCACAGCTCATGCTCCCTCCTGCGTTTTCTAACTACAGGCTGGGCAAGAAGCAGCATGTGTTGCAGATGGCACTGAGCTGCACATTTGCTGAGTGGCAGCAGACAGACCAAACAGAGCAGCTGAGCCTTGAGCAGATACAGCAGCCTTGTGTCCTAATTTACATTTCTGATCTGCAGAACATGGAAAATCTCTGCTCTTCTGCCCATTTCCATCCTGTGTACTAATATGGGTTTATTATTATTATTTTAAGGACTGACAAATGGGCAGAAAAATGGTAAGATCACACGTACCTGGTTTCCTTAGGTTATGAGAGTGAGAACCATTTTGGTTGTCTTCGTTTTCAAATAGGCTCACCCTGAACATAAGTCCCTAGAGGCCTTTAAATAAAATCTTGCTTAGAGGACAAAAATTACTGCTGTGACTTAGATGTGTAGACTGTGGTCTTAGTTTCACAGAAAATAAAGGCTGTGGTGTTTCGGGATTAAGGCATTGAAGTCCAACTTCTACTGAGGTGGGTGCGAAGGTGAATGAATTTCCAAAAGTAAGTTATCCAGAGAAGCTATGGCTAATTTAAGCTCCAGAGACAACACTGCTTTGTGATCTAGTAAAGATAAAATGCCTTTTCCTCTCCTTCTCATAAGGCATATTTGAAACAGCACTGCAATTAACTTACTATATGATGCATTTCTTTTCTGTGGGGTCCGGTGCCCTTTTGCTCTCGTCAGTTCTTCTGAACAACCTTATGTTGGGCTCATTTAAATATTGATAATTAAGCTGTTTCTGTATTCCTCTTCCCACAAATGAAAGAAATATTGCTTCTAACTCTTCTGGCTCCGTGAAGAGATCCTGAATGATGTATAACATCTTCTTTAAGAGATAAAATGCTAAAGTAATAGTTATAAATAGATGTGTAAAATCGTACTGGTGAATCTCAGAAGCACCACACTCAAGGAGAGCAATGCAATTGACAAGCAATTTAAGCTACAGTGTGAAAGGATGCAGAAATAACAAGATTTGCATGAAAAATATTGAGATCATGAGAACATCAAATTTAAACAGAAAACTCGTGTGCCTCATGATTAAATCATGAGAGTCGACATTACTGTTATAACATTCAATATCCTTGGCTTTTGAAAACAGTTTTATAATGAGGGTGGAGTGTATCCATCTGTACAGAAAATGAGCATTGTTTGTGTCTAGCTAGCTCATTATGATAAGAATCAGGAATACAAGACTCTCCAATCTTTATACAGGTCAGGAGATCTCAGATACCTTCACCTATGGCTGAGCCCCCCTTGACAGAAAGGTAACCCAAAGCAAAGACAGAAACCAACCCTGCTTTCAAGTCACCCAGTCAATCAATCAGTGATTAAACAGTACCGCTGGGGAGGAAAAAAAATTAAAAAAAAAATTAGAAAGAATTTCAATCAAGTAGCTGATTGTCTGTTTATTCCATCTTATCAGTGATGATCATTTATCTTAGGACAGAATACAGCTACTCACATCAGTGATGGAGGCAGTAGATCTAAGGAGGGGTCATCGCAAAGGGAGTCTCACATCCATCAGTCTTTACAGTTGCATGACTTACAACCACCATGGCAGATTTCTTTCATTTTCTTTCAGTGTTGTGTTTTCTGATACACTGCGTGGTCAGGAAACCTGATATACTTGTTATCTAGGTGGAAATGCAGACTTTCAAGAGCAGTTTATGCTTTCATAATATACTGCAGCAGCGTAAATCTGGATGTTACTTCCATGGGCTCCCTGTTTAATTCTATGAGTGAGAAGCATGTTGCAAATGAAGGTGCTTCAGGTGCGTTCATGTTTTCTGAATTCTTCTCCACAGTGGAAGGATTTAAAAAAAAAAAAAAAAAAAAAAAAAAAAAAAGAAAAAAGAAAAGAAAAAAAATGTTGGCTCTGGAATTTATTTACATTTTTCTTTCTGTTTTAGTGATACTCACTGAGATATCTTTAATGCTTAGCTTTGGATATATAAAATAAATCTGTAAGATGTGTGTTTTCTGTTTTTAAAATAGCTCTCATCTTCATGATAACGAGCAGCAGCATTTAGAGAGAACACTATTAGTTTAAAACTGAATAAAGGGGAGGGTAAAATAACTAGGATCTATAGGATCTATTGTCTGGAAGTTGCTAGGATCAACTGCTTTATAGCACTCTACTGAATAAGAAATATACCTTGGGAAAGATTCAGACTGCTCCTCTAAAGAAGCATCTAACTTTTTTTTTTTTTTTTTCATACAGCGTATGATTTAATGGTCATGTCAGACAAACTTATTTTTGATTAAAAGAAGCCAGGTCGAACAGGACACTCATTGCTGTGCCATAATCCCCAGCACTCGTGTCACCTTTGCCATGTCACATTTCTTCGTAAAATGTCTCACAACTGACACTGTTACCGGAATGCTTTTGCCTTGCAAAACTGAAAATGCAGTTAACTGTCCCAAAGGCTGCAAAATCTGTACTGATTTATTATAGATGTTGTGATATCTTCACACTGTATAGCAAAACTCTCATCCCTGTTATAAGTACAGCAGAAAGTAAACATGGGTCCTTTCTCAAAAATGTGTTTTTTTTTATTAGATAATTTAATCTTTTTGAGTTTGTAACTTGGAACTAAATTAATATCTCTTTTTCTTTTGGTGTCAGTGTGCCTTTTGTGTGTTTAACACAGGCTTAAAATATTGTGACAGCCATGTGTCCAGTATTACATGGATTATACTAATGAAACTAGCACACTGACACTGAAATAAAATGTATGGAGGGAAAACTGGGTATTGAAGGGCAATTTTACAATATTTACTGTGACTTTGCAATTAGAGTAAAAACAAAATTATTTTACACAGAACAGGAATATCTTTGCAAACACTGTATTTTACTGGTCTCATCAGCATTATGAAGTTTCAGGTGAGGACAGTACTCCAGTTAGAGACAGTAAATGAGACCTAGATCAATCTTCTTGCTAGAAACCTTCTCTTCCTGTTGGTTGTTAGGAAGGAGAGATAAGCAAAACATGCTCACTTCCTGCCCCCATCCCCACTGCTTAAGTGTGCATCTGGCTGAACCCTTCGCTCCTGGGGCTGCCATTCTGTCCCCACCATGGCGAGGGGCAGGGAGCAGTCCCTCTGGTCTTGAATGCACCCTCTGTTGCAAAAAGGAAATAAATAAATAAATAAATCAGGTTTGCCCAAAGATCCTTGCCTCCTGTCTGATTAGCTCAGCTGTATGTGAGGCAATAAAATTTGTTTTTCTACATAGTCTGCCAAGTGCAGAAGGGATTACGAGTCTGGACTCATTAAGCCCTGGAAGAACACAAAGTTTGCCAGCTGGTGTTGAATATCTCAGAAGGGGCTGAACCAGAGGGACATAGCTCCCAACTGCCCTGAGCTGGGAGCATCCTCGCTGGCTGCCTGGTGGCAGCCTGGGGGGCACTGCCAAGGGCGAGTCACACACCCACAGTGCCCAATGAAAGATGCAGGTTAGGGAGGACAACCATGCACCAAAGTCGGTATTTCCCGAATATGCTGCAGTGATGCCACATAATAAAGATATTTCACTTGTACACTGAAAATCTGAAGTTTGTGTTGTTTGTGTGTGTTCCGCATTGGAAATTTGAATGTTTGCTGAGAAATAGTTAGACTGAAAACATAGTTTAGTCAAAATTTTAGTCAAAAATTCATCTGCTGGTTTAAAGTGATCTCTGTTGGTAGCTTTCAAAGTCAAATATTTGTAATTGATAGGGAAATAAATCTACATCTGTATTTACAGGCTCCTTCAAAGAGAAAAACCAAATGTCTGGATGCTTTGACAAACTGTGGCACATCTACTAGTGTAGCAGTGATGTTCTGCTTCCAGGTCTGTGCAATACTGAGAAGAACACAGTTCTCTTTCGCGTTCTTTTCTTTGCAATTAATATGGTGTATCATGGCTTCGAACTGGCTAGTTCTTCTAGAAGACAAAATTAAGAGTTAGGGAGAAATACAAAACCTTCTGAGCAAAGTTGTTTTTTTTTTTTTTTTTTGTCTTTGGTCTTCTGTACATCTAGCAGAACAGAGTGTATTTAACAAATTGTAGTTTTGGAATAAATCCACATTTAGAGGAACAAAAACATCTGAATTTTCACCTAATTTCATCAAAAAAAAAAAAGCAAGAGAAAAAGTATTGTTAAAGTTTTAAAGTTCTGGAGTTTTCTTTAAGGCAAATTTAGGAAGTGCACTGGGGAGGATATTTTGGTTTTGTTTTCACTTCTGCTTTTGTTTTCACTTATGCTTTTCTGCATAAAAGTTATACAACTTTTTCCATATCAAAATGATTTCTAAAGGAAAGCTTGTAATTGTCAAAGCTATTTAATCTTTGGTTCTTTTTTTAAGTGCAGGTCAAAGTGCATTGTTATTCTTTACTTTTTTTGTAAGATTATCTATTTTCTAACACTTGTCACTACTAGCAGTTTTTTGCCTCCCCTAATCTTCCCTTTCGATCATCATTTCAGGTGACAAGCTAGAAATGCCTGTCTGGTTCTTTTTATGCCACTCTTATTGCTGTACTCCCTGATTGCTGGACTTTACACATTAAGCAAAGTGAGTAAATACCTGTCAGATGCTGTTTGTTCTCCCGTTGTCTCCTCAGAGGAAGAGGACAGTGAAGTGCTATGTTTTGATAGGGATTTAGGTTTTTAAATTACACGTTTCTCTGTATTTATGTTAGTGTGCAAGGTCATAAAAAAGTGTTTTGTCCTTCAAGGGGAAAGTAGTCCCTTCTTCAAACAGGAGTTCTCATCTTAGGAACTAAGGAAATGCTCTCTAGAGTGCTGGTCAGGTTTTCCCATCCAGCAGAGCCTGACTGTCAGCCACGGTTTGTGTACTGGAACTGCAGATAATTTTTTACTCATTAGGCTGTTGAATGTTCAAAGTGTTTATCCATCTCCTCATTTTAGTTCTCTCTCCTGTGGAGATTGGAAGAGAGACTTTAGTATATATATCTCTTAGTTTGTGGTACCGGGAAGAAGAACTACAGTGTTCAGCAGCAGTTAGAGCAGCACATAGAAGTGATGTCTTCTGATAAAACAAGTTGGAATGTAACCAAAAATTTTTGAAGTAAGGAGGAGGCCAAATATCCTCTTCTTCTTCTTTTTTTTTTTTTTTTTTCATTTTTTTCATTTTTCAAAGTGTGGTCAAGACTACTGCGGGGAACTAAATTACAGCTAAGAAAGAGATGGCTGACGGAGAACTGAGTTTAAGTTAGAAATCCAAATTGATTCACAAAGTACAGGATAAACTGACGAAGTGTGGCATGCCTAGCACTCATCACATGAGCATGCATCTTGCTGCAGGCTTTTCAGAGCTATGCATTCCACCTGCCAAAAAAAAAGTCTTATCAGCTCGCTGGGATTCAGTGCCAGCATCAGCCAGCTGCCTGAGGTTCCTTCCCAAGCTCCTACCACCCTTAAGGAAATCAAGTGAGCACCTGCTGGGAAGAATACCTCCCACCTTACACAGTGTGAGCCATCACGTGGCTGCTGGCCCTGTTCCCTAGTGTGGTCTGTAGGTGTTGAAAAATTATGTCAGATTAGAATTACCCATTAACTTCTTGGTGACAAAGAACAATTCTGTGTTTTGCTGTAGATTCAGTTTGTCACTCGACATGCTTTGCCTGCGTCCTGTTAGGAAGGACTCAAACTCTGTTCCTATACTGATGTCAACAATCTCTGTTTCCTGGTGGTACAGTGATGTTGTATGGGAAAGGTGTGGGAGCGTGGATATAACGGAAATAACGGACATGAATGTTAGAGCAGCTGCACGAACAGGCCTTTCTGTAATAAGCAGTGATTAAAGAGTAGGCCTCAAGGACACAGTGTCTCTGAAGTATAAGATAAGGAGCTAGCATTCGGGTAGGGCAGGAACATATTATAATTAGAGGATAAGTTATAGGTTAGAGCTTAATGAGTGATGCTATTATAACCTAATGAAAACGTAAGGTATTTTTAGTCACAAAGCTAATGCTATATAAGCAACTGTAACTGCGCAATAAACGTTTGTTTGGCTTTTTAGTTTTTGGCTACTGTCTTTTGGCTTTTGGCTTTTGCTTTTGCTGCCTTTTACCTATGAATGCCTTGCTGATTGATTCTATCTCCAGTAGAAAGGCTTGAGTGTCTACGTTTGAGAAGTTTAAGAGAACATCCAGATGTCTTCCCAAAGTGTGACTGATACAACTACTGAGCTGTAAATGCTGTACTCCCAGGGCTCAGTGAAATAACTTTCTTTTCAGTTGCTTGAAATATATCAGTTAATTTTGTTAGTTAGCTGTCTTGATTGCCTATTTGGATGATAGAGAGAAGCAGACTGTGATTAGTCGGATCTATTTTAGATGTCTACTCTAATTCAAGGTCAATTGCATCTCATTCTCACCACTGCCTTTGAAGAAACTCCAAATGTATAACTCAAATACAGATACACAAAGGCTGGGCAAAATGAACCTTTTATTCATCTGTAGGAAAAAATGTGAAGTATCTTACTTGTGGGCTGTTCTTTACATTTGTATTTGTCATCATAGGATGTATCACTTGATTTAGATTTCTGCTAGTCAGAAAACTTCTTCCAATGAGTAACTGAATGAACCCAGTCTGAGAGCCTACCACTGATCTGTAAGAGAGTGGCAAACCAACTGTCTGAATTCCTATCTATGCTCTTAAAAGAGAAGAGTACTTTTTAATAGCAATCGTTTTTCTTTAAGTCCTAAATCAAATTCAGGTGCAATTCGAATAGAGGAGTACCTTGGGAACTCAGACTTATTTCAGTATTTTTCTCACTGGATAGACATCCTGATGCTTTTCACTTATATTTTTGCCTAAACTTTGTTCTCAAGGAAAAATGTACCATTTCTTTAAACTGAAAGTCAGACAGGTGTGTGTCCGCTGCTCCATGAAAGATAATTTTGGAGATGCTATTGATGAATGCATAATTATACACACCTATAATAAAAACAACCACAGTCAAGCAGACTTTTTAGAGTCAAGAAAAATTATTATTTCCAAGAGTGCAAGAACTATCATAAATAGTAGGTATTTGCATGATCATAATTATTTTTATTTTTTTCTTTCTAAAATGAGAGAGTAAAACAGGTGAACAGCCTTGGTGTCACAAAGTACAATTATAAGTATTCTGTTAGGAATCTTGCTTCTGTTAACTTTAAATTTCGGTGTTAATCTGAATATACACAGCAGAATTAGGTATTACATAAATTTAGTCGTGTATGTTATTGTAGGTATATATTTGTGGTACTGTCAAGAACTATATAGAGGACATTTTATTTTGCAGCAGATTATCACAGACGTTTCACGTTCACAACATATCATCCCAGCTAATGACAAGTGGGAGAAGATCAGGTTTGTGTTGAAAATGACCTTGAAGCTTTCCTGACTCGGTCCAGCACAAAAAAGAAATGTCACAAACCTCTTAGCAGCTCTAATGGTGTCAGGCTTTTGTTATGAAGAGTTCCCTAATGTGAAAGGAAGACAGAGAAACAAAGATAAAAAGGACAAATAGCAAACCAAAGACTTCTCCAACCAAAGTTTCTTGAAACATTCAGTAGAAAGTTATGTTCCTACTCTAATTTGAAGCAGGTATTTTTCAGGACAGTTCATGCTCCCACATTTACCTGTGAGT
>VXAV01007842.1:0-24368 GCA_013399715.1 Alectura lathami | reverse complement strand
AAAAAAAAAAAGCCCTCTGAGAGGTGTACATTGTGATTTCAGGAGAAAATTTCCTAAAGCTGAGGGAAACTGTGAGCATAACTGAGCAGGGAATAACATTTATGCATGTGTATATACATGTATATACATGTGTATATGCATATATATATACATACATACACATTGGAAGTATATATGTTTATTTATTAGGAGAGTTTTAATGAAAATTTACAGGGAACTAAAAGCTATGATTTCATAAGAAAAAAAAAAAAAAAAAACACAACCAGGGCAATTTTGGTCAAATGCTCATTTCTGTTCAGCATTGACATGAAGACAGCAATTAGCGCTAGAATAGTAAAGCAAAACAAGGACATGAAGCAGAAATGCAAATCAGTAAACATTTTAGGATAGGAAGTACATAAAGGGGAAAAGAGAAACTAAAGGAATGATCCAAATTATTGATCAGGAAGGAGTTTTGTAGGCAAATTAAGAAAAAAGAAATGCTAATGATGTCATGGGCCAAGCATGTGGAGACAAAAAAAAAATGTGAAAAATGATTTGGAGAAAACAGAAATGTTCAATAAATATGTTTACTCTGAGTTTGGAAAGAAAGAAGAGGATGTGTTTATATCACACGAGGATGTCGAAATACTTTCCACTCTACTAGCAACCAAGAGGGAAGTTAAGCAACATCTTCTAGGGATAAACAGATTTTATACGAACAGGATCTGCAAACTTGCAGCCAAGAGTCTTCCTAGAACTGGCTGAGGAAATTTCTGACCCCTTGACATCAATCTTGGATAACTTCTGGAACATTAGGGAAATTCCAGAGGAGCTGGAGAGTTCTCATTAGTATGCCAGTGTTAGAAAAGAGAAAGTGGTCTGACTCAAGCAGTTCTAGGGTGGCAAGCCTGACATAATCTCATCACAATCATGGAAAAACTAATACAGAGTCAATCAATACAGAATTAACATGTGGGAACGTAATTAGGGCCAGTTAACACAGACTAATAGAAAATAGGACTTGTCAAACACTCTGATGAAATAAAAGGTTGGGATGATGCAGGTGAATCCCAGATATAATATGTTTAGACTTTTATAAAGCTCACTTTGCAGCTCATGACAGTTTGATTAAAAAAATAATGTGATGCAATGCCCTTGAAGCACTCCTTAAATGGTCTGGGAACAGCTAGCTGATCTCATAAGAAGTAGGTTTTTATAAGGCATCAAGGGCAGATGGGGGTGTTTCTGAGGAGGCAAGGTCTGTAGATGTTGGGAGGAAGTCTGGCATGACTGTGTCTTGTCATCCATAATCTGGGAGGAAAAACAAAATTGCTGCTAGTTAAGTTATTGGGTGCCACAAAGATTAGCAAGGTGGTCAGTGCTTTACCAAGGACAGAACACCTACTCAGAGCTGAGCAGCTGGGCCTGATTAACAGAGTGTTTTCTTACAGGAAGAACAAAGCTGGACATCTTGGGTGAGGACAAACAGGAAGTACTTACACAATAACATGCTGCCACTGGAAAGCAAAAATTTGGAGGAAAAAAAAAAAAAAAAGATATTTTGTAAAGGACGAGTCTCTTATCATCAATTCTTTCTTTTGTTGACAGATTTTTTGCATAAGATTTGGGTAGACAAACACAGCAGAAGGTAAAAAAAAGAGCAGAATCAAGTAGCAAAACCAGAAGCAAGAATAAGAGTAAGGTGTTTCACTTTGGCAATGAGTTCAATGAAACTGCTCCTGGAATGCTACACACAAAAATTACCCCAGAGAAGGGTTGAAGAGAATAAACGTCTCTGTCTTAGATGCCGAGAGCAGGGAACATAAGGTGAGCACTGAATGCCTGCTTAGGGACATGGTGAGCCAAATGTCTCTCCAAGGGTGTGTGAAGCTGGAAAGCAAGCTTTCTGAATTGCTGGCTCCTGTTTAAGGGCATAAATTCTGTTTACTTTCCTTATTGCCCACCAAAACAAGTGTTCTGAGTCTTGCCCTCTTAGGTTAGCAAAAACAAGATCAAGAGGTATGTTGCAACTGTACATGCACATCTAACAGGGATAATCACTGTTAGTAAAGGCTTTCAGGAGATGTTCAATGTATTGAGAAACACATGACAGGAACCAGTGTCAAGAACCCGAATTCAAATTCCAGTTTGGATACGGATGCCAGTTTTTATTTTCAAAAATGACTGGAAAAACATCGAAGAGAAGTGTTTAGGCTTCTGTCTCCTGAAGTTTTCAAGTCATGAGTCTCAGGAAGGGTATTTTAGACATGCAAAAGTTATTGTGATAAACTCAGGATGAATGGTTCTTGATAGAAAAATCCTTAAACTCTGTGCATCTTTGAGTCTGCTTGACCAGAAGAAGATTTCTCTTATGTCAAGGCACCACTCAACAGCTCAGTCCTTTTGCATTATCACTTTTTCAGCTAATTGTATATTTCAGCAAGTGAATGAGGTTCCCATCCATGAAGGTGAACAAGGGTGAAAGGAAAAAAGAAAGAAGGCAGTATCACTGGGAAGAGAGACTCAATGGTTCAAAGAATTGATTATAAGTATAAAAAAAAAAAAAAAAAGAGAGAAAGAGAGAGAGAGAGAATCAGCTGTGAGGAAGTGTGGGAGAACAGCCAGGGGTCTTCAGTTTGTCCCAGCTTAATTTGACCATACTCACTGCAGTACAAGATACAACATAGCATGAGGCTCAGTGCCCAGCAGGGGATTGCACCTTCCTTATTGAAAATGGACATGAAATTAGTAAATAAAAGATGCTCAGGTCTTGGGAAGTGCATATACTCTCGCTGTTTCCCTTGAGTGTTTGCTCCTAGCTCTACTTGGTGATGATGCTTGCAGTCATTATTCAGTAACCTATATGAAATTTGTTGATGTATATTTTTTGGTCACAGGGAGTAGTTTATCCACATCCCACCAATGAGGATCCACATCCGGGATTCCACAATCCACATGAGCTTTCAGGGAGCTGGAGCTTAGTTCAATTTACCCATAAACATTTAGTGTCATTTAAGATATCTCAGGATAACTGAAAGATCCACACAGGGCCTGTGGATGCAGTTCAGGACCCATAGGACACCCTTCTTTCTAGGCCAGCAAGAAGCCCAGAGGGATCCTGCATGTCCTCTGTAAGTCTAGACTCCTATGTTTGTGTGAACAGAGGTCTAGCCAATGGAAATGGGGGTGAAACAGGAGCTTAAATCCCACAAAGGGTGCAGATGCACCCAGTTCACTTGCAGACACCCACACTGCAAAGGGTTATGCAAATGGGTAAAGAGCAATCCAGTTGACTAAATGTCAGTGTCTAAGTCAGGGTGGGAGAAATAAATCTCTGGACTGTCAGAATGGCCTGGATACCCAGTTTCTGTGTACAGACAAGCCTGGATGTCTCATTTTGGAGTTTTACTTAACACTTATGTTGACCATGGTTGATTGGCTCTCTGAACAGCACACACCATGGAGGGCACATAATTCACTTCACCTCCCTTGTTTCTGGAGTTTTTGCTTACTCATTCAAATTGCTGACCATACCAGTGATCTTAAATGCCTTCTGAAACCAAGCATCCTCCCACTCAGCTTGGGATTCCCCAGGGAAAGCCTCTTTCCTACCTGCACCCGTGTAAGCCCACCATCAGCTTCACGGACATGGGAGTGGAGAACCTGGGTGCTCACAGTGTCGTCTTCCCACCAGGCCTCCTAATCAGACAGCTCCCTCCTTGTTCCCCCACTCTGACCAGTGTCCTTGCTTCACTAGGAAGATGCTGGCCTGTAAAAGGAGCTGCAAAGCCAGAGTCAGTGCACCAATTTGTCACACGTAATGGCAATGAGAGAGAACAAATAGCCATCAGAGCCTGCCTGTACTGCTTACCATGTAATTCTGGGAGGGGAGGCACTAGAGACCATTAATACTTAAAAAAACTAGTGGTGGGGGAAGCTAAAAGGATGAGCAGCAATAAAAACTGCATTACATATTCATCCCTCCCCAGCACAAGCCTTAAGTGCTTTATTTACCTCTGGTGCAAAGGCACGAGAGCCAGAGAGCCACTGCGCCTCTTCAGGCTGGGACCAAGCATTTTAATGCATATGAACAGCATGCTGACTTCATTAAAGCATTCGATTAACGCCAGAAAGGACCCACTCCAACAGCTGCATTCATCACTGGGGCGACAGCATATTTAGAGAGAGTGATCTGGTAGGCCGTTAGCATAATCAGAATAGAAGAACTTACCTTGGGGGAAAAAAATGTAGCTTTTAATAGACCCATAAGTACAAGCATGATGAATATTTATTGTGCCTGTCCTTTCCATGGGGGGACAATGAAGGAACCAGTGGAAGTGGGACAGGGCAGGAGCATTCAGCCCTTGTCCATAGGGTGATTGCTGTTGAAGCCAGTGAATGGAGAGCCTGGTGTGTCAGCCCCTCCATCTACAGACCATCCCCAGAACTGTGATGCATGCTACTTAATCCCAGGGAGCCTCTGGGGACCTCAGGTGAGAGGCAGTCAACTCCAGTATGTGATTCATACACCATGGGGCTGCAGATCTGTAGGTGCCTCCCTCTCCCTGTTATGACAGAACACGGTCCTGGTGTGCTCTGCTGCACCAGGAGTCCACATGTAGGTGCCATGACTCCAGGCAGAAGCACTCCTGAGGGGGTCAGCATCCTGGGTCCAGCTCTTGTCACACCTGGTTCAGACCAAAGTCCTCAAACCCAAGGATAGCCAACAGCAGATACCTAGACAAGATCAGCAGAACAAATCTACTGTCCCAGACCTCAGAAATATGTGAACCGGGGACATCCTAAACTACAAATGATATATTGGCAATTGATGATTCTCCACAGGATCATTCTTCCACAAATTTGCTCCATCCTTCTGTTTCATCCCCATCCTTCATGTCTCCCCAGGCTCACCACAACTCTCCAAAGCAGTGAGTTTTCTTTCTTTTACGTTTATTTTTTATGCCTTTGAGTCTTGGAACCTTCAAATTAATGGTCCTAAAAATAAGTGATTACTGAAAGGAGGCTGAGAGAAGGGGAGAAGAGGAGAAAGAAAGAGGGTTAGAGGCAAGAGTTTGCGCTTTGGGAACTGAAGAACTCAGAGTAGATGATCTGAGGGCCAGTTTAACAGTTGAGACATTAGTGCATGCATCTGTGTGTAAAGCTGTGAGTTTACTAGAAACTAGGATAGTGGTGGTTTAACAAGAAAATCCCTAATAAAGGAGGAATAACCAGGACCATATTTCCAAAAAGGGTATTTTTTAACAACCTCCTTAGGGATCTTGGGGGTGGAAGAGTACTTCACTTGGAAAAAAAATTCCTACATGGAAATATTCATTAATCTCCAGAGGCTGTTAGGTCAAATTAGGAAATGAAATCTGATCACTAAAGTGTGAAGCAAAGGGATTTTATCTATGTTCTAAGGGCATATCACAGTACAGCTTGGATGTTGAAGCTCCCAAAGGTTTCTGCGTGTACGTGTCACTGTAACAAACACAACTTTAGATAGGTCTGTCTGCCTGTATACAAAGGCAAATGTGTGGATGCAGGCAAAGATCAATTTTTTTTATTTAGTTGCACCGCTAAAGATGTCAGTTTCTGTAATTCTCCCTGCCTCATTCTCTAAAATGCGTGACCTTTAATAAGCAGGACTTACAGTTTGACAGCAAGGACTATTGAAAAACACAAGGAAATCCTGGCTGGATTAAATTTTTAGTCCATTTCATTTCCATCCGCTGCTTACAGCCAAGTTGTACGTGGATCTCAAACTAAAGATGGCAATTTGGGAGGCAATTTTCTTGAATTGCAGGTACAGCAGGATGCAGAGGAAAGTAATGGCAGGATCAGGCAGTTAGGCACGACATAAACATTTAAGCTACTGGGTAGATTTAATGGATTTTCATTCATTCATTCACTTTCTTTCCCCCTCTCCTTTTTTAAAAACATCTATGAGTGAGAGGAACAAATAAAAATACAAAACCACAGGGCAACACCTTACCAATTATGGGCAAAATCACTGGCTTTGCACTACCCAGCTGAACTGGTTTTCTTCCACTGAAAGAAACATCTCATTGAACCATCTGCTAGCATTGTGTGAGAGCTCGCAGGGTTGCTGAGCCAAGGTCACCCTACATCCCATGGGTACCGAGGGAAGAAATGCACCAGGAGTGCACAAGGCTGGTCGTTACTGTGGCTCTTCTGCTCTGGCTGGAGTTTGTGGAGCAAAGGAATAAATGTAGTTTTTTTTTCTCAGCCTTCATGCTGCAAAAGAAAACAATGCAGGCAGCATTTCTTTGTTTTTAACAAGGATTTCATGGCTTCTGCTTTCTCCTGCTGAGAATATGGCATGCAAATGGGTCTTGCAGGAACTGGTCCCTTGAAAATCACATGCCTGACTTCTCATCTCAGTATCTCAGATCTGTTCCGCAGAGCAGGCAGTCAAAACATTTCAGAATACCTGCTGGATAGTGGAGTTTTACCCTCACCTGACTTTGCTAACCAACTGGCATCTTGGCATTCTGTCACGAAGCATCCTGAGGCTGTGGGCAGCTCGGCCCTGCAGGAAGATGGAGATGCCATGTCCCTCTGTCTGGGGACGTGACAGACAGAATGCTGCATGCATGAAACTTGCCCCGACCAGGATGTTGAACAGGTAATGAAATTCAGCAGTCCTCAGAGCAGGTCTGTGTGCTCAGGAACAAACAGTGCATTTCATGAATAGCTCCCATCTGTTGAGCTCTCACCCTGGACCGAGAGGAGAAAAACACCCAGGTGCCACAGACTCAGGAAATCCCACAGGACGTTTCTTTGTTCACTTCTGTCAGTCTTTTCTGCAAATCTGAACCACTTTTAATGAGACCTGAATTTCAAACAGATACAGTGGTCCAGAAACCTGGACTTCCAGACAGAGGCGAAATTTTGTCCAAGGTGTGTGTGATATTTCAGGAGACAGATGGACCTCTTGGCAGCTGCCCAGAGGCAAGCAGTGAAAATAATGTAAGAAAAGATCAAAAGCACTGGGGCTTTTTAGTCTTGAAAAAAGGAGCCCAATACATGAGCATAACTTTTAAATGTTTAAAAAGCTGTTTCAAATGAGAAAAAAATTCTTCATGGACACTGTGGATGGGACACAAAGTCATGGTCTAGGAGGGAAGTTCAGATTAAACATCAGGAAACTTCTATCACTAGCAATAATGAAGCGATAGGACACATTGCTTGGAGGAGAGTTGGAGTTTCCATTTTTTGAGGCATCTACAACAAAGTTAAACCAATACCTGCCTAGGAAGGAGACAATCCTACCTCATGGCAGGTGGTGAACACTCGGTCTCTATCACTCCATCCCCTCCTGTTGTATGGCTTCTGCAATCTGAGATAGTGTGCCTTCATGAAAGGCACTCTTGGGCCAAGGAGCAATGTTAGTCCTGGCAGTCCTTTTTCTTGGATGATTTTCTGTAGTATCTGCCTCACTGCATGGGGCTGGCTCCTTCCATCAGGAAGTGCACGTGAGCTGGGGTGGCACCTCTTGCCCCAAAGGCTTAGCAGGTTGACAATAACTCCTGGTGCCTCAGAATGCTTCTTGATTGCAGCCACCTGGTTCCAGCCTTGCACAAGGCACCAGCAGCCCATGGTGGGTGCTGCCCCCAGGCTGCATTCTGCATAGCAGCTCTCACTGCTGCTGCAGCCAGCAAAAACATGAAAAGCCATGTAGAGCCCTTTCTGTGAGTGATCGGCCAAAAAACTGCTGGGCACTTAAAACATTTATTCAAGGCACAGAGCAGTGGTGGCTGGAAATGAGAGGGAAAGGGGAGGAGGCATGAGCAGCCAGCAGGGAAACTCACAGCGTGCAGGGAAAGGCAGGTTTGTCTGCCTGAGTGCACAAAGAGCACAAAACATGCAAACAACCATTTAGCAGACACACACAGGCAGGATGCCTGTATGCTCCAGGAATACACACACACTCCCTGAGCATTCAGAAAGTCATTCACTTACACACATAGATGCAGTGCCCAGGCATTGACCATGAGCACAGACAAGTTCCATACACCAGCACAGGTGGTGTAATCACAGGCAAACTGCAGGCACATGCCTACAGGCATTCGTAACCTGGCCAGGAACATTCAGCACATTACAACCCTGCAATGAAGATACTACAACCTTACACTTATATCTCAGACACAGGTTTACACACAAACAAACATATGTGTGCACTGTAACCATGTGCAGAAGCATGAATCATCCCCACTTCCCCAGCACAGCAAACACAGCCCCAGTGCAGAGAGTGTCAGAGTGTGTTATTGCTGTGCAGACACAATCACTGCATGCATGAAGACATTTTCCACTGTCCTATCCTTGCTGGCCGTCTCTGCAAGCCTCTCAGATGTGTTGGACACATCTCAGACACATCAACTACTGCAGTGCTAGGAGGAGTGAACCAGCGACCTGTCCCCACTTGCCCAAGTGGCATTCTGTGTGCACACAGCAAAATAACCCTCTGGAGTCACAGCCTGAAGTTGGCAGCCTGATCAGGAAACACCTTTCATGTAACTTTAACTGTTTTTTTTTTTTTTAAATCCTGACATGTCAGATACAAGTTGCAGCTGAGGAATCAGGAAATTCCCAGGTGAGACCTGCACGGGGGTGCATGAGCATGAGCTCTGTCTGCAAGTGGGTCCAACAGGAGCGGGTAAAGAGTCTGTCATTGCCAAGCAGCCTGTTCCCACAGCAGGGATACTGCTGTGGGATCAGCACAAGCACCCTTTGTTTTGGGTGCACAACAGTGCCACAAGTCCAAATGCACTAGGAGAAGGACTGTGTCCTCCACTGAGTGCTGGTGTCACAGACAGAGGTGTGAGGGATGGGGATAGTCATCCTGGGGGTGCTCTGCAGAGGGGGCAACTGCTGCAAAGTCAGATTTTATCTTTTACAGTGTGAGTCCTACTTCATTAGCCATGCAATGTCCAGCCTGCGTGAGGCAGAGCCAAGTAGCAATTTGCCACCGCAGCTCCCCTTGTCTTCCAATCAGACCATTTACCTGGGGCTAGAACCTACATTTAAGTGCCTCACTTCAGAAGCCCCTGCTCGCAGTGCCCTGCTGAAGCATTTCCATCACAGCCATCTCCTCGAGCTGCAGCCTCAGCAGTGGGGCTGAGGTTTGAATGAGTCACAGAGGCTCGATTTCCCTGCTGCCATCCTGGGGAATAACGTTTGCTTATCGACCCCTACCTGGGGCTTTGCGAGGATTAGTCATGAACACAGCCTGGCTGGGTACAGGATGAAGAGTCGGAACAAGCTGACTTGCTCCCTTGCTCTCAGAGAAGTTTGCTTTAAGCTTCGACCACCATATATATATATATATATGTATATATATATTTTTCTTTTTTCAGATTTGCTCTTTGCAGCTCCATACAAGCAGCAGGCATTAGTACTTTTGTGTTAAGTAGGGGCACCAAGGTCAGGGAGAGATGGACTGTGCAGGTAGATGAGTTTGCCTTTGCTGTTGCATCCTCTGCAGAGCAAGAGGCTCTGATTCCCCGGGGCTGGCTGTCAGTCTGCCTTCTTTCACTAGAACTGAAGTCAGTTACAAGCAAGTATGAGGAATAAACCTGCCAAGACAGGACAAAACCACACGAAAACAATCAGTGTTTGCTGAAAGGGAGAGAAGCTGAGCAGTGCCACATTATTTCCCACTTTCAAATGTGGTGTCACAAGATGAAGGAAGCTTTATGAAAAATAACCAAAGAAAAATTATTATTGAATGGCTGATATTTGGCAGGTGTGTGGCTTTTGCAAAATGTGCCCAGTGCTGGAATGCAGGTAGGGTCTGACATGCTTGGAGCATGATCAGTGGTGCCATTCATTACTCTCCTGGGGAGTGAAGAGGTGGAGTTTTGCTTAAAAGAAGGAATATTATAACAAAAATAAGATTCCACATTCTTGTCTAGGTTTGAGTGAGCATGCCAGCATGTGCTCATCCCCTAAGGACTCAGGTGTGCTGAGAGCTCTGCTGCCAGCACGGTGACTGAGGATGCTGCTGCTAACATTTACCTCCCATTTGCCCCCGCTATGTGCAGCCAGCTGTGGTCACCCTACACTGCGTGTATCTGCATGGAGACATAGGCGTGAAGTTCTGGCAAACCAACTCCCAAACCACAGGGGAGCTTTCAGACACCTCCAGGAAGGCCCAGGCTTGCCAAGATGCTGATATCAATGCAAGAGCCTTCACAAGCCATCAAGGACTCTATCCTCAGTGTTTCACAGTGGTTTAATTTAACTCTGCTGAAAAAAAGCAAAGAATGGGATCTCAGGAGAGGCTTGCTCGGCCTCAAGGACGTTACCCCAGAAGCATCACTGAGTACTCTCAGTCCTCAGCCTTGCCAGGTGTCACCTCACTTCTCAGAGGCTTGAACGGCTCGTGGCACGGCAGCAAACCAGGCACAGCATCTGTCCTACCCCACAGTTGACACAGCACCCGCAACCCTGGGACACCTTCTATACCCCCTCTTTCTATGTCAGCTCCGTGCCAAGATGCACTTCTCACGGGGCAGGTGATACAACACATCCTTCCTCCAGAGAGGCACCGGAGTCCTCAAATGACCTTTTGCAGGCTGAGCTTCCAATCAAGTTCTTAAAATCAAGAGCTAAGTACAGACTGCACACTCGTGCACCATGGACATGTTGGTGTGGTTGTGGTGAGGGGTGACCTCCAACCAGCACTGTCCTACAGGAAAATCCTTCCGCACAGATGTAATCTGAGGAGCAATGCTGCACTGTGCGTGTGGAGCTTGTTTTGTAACAAAATCATCGTTATTCTGCTCAGAGCTGAAATCTTGCTTGGGGTCAGCACTGCCTAAGGCTGGCCTGTCTGTGAGTTCTTATTTTGCAAACATTCAGTCCCTGCACGGATCAGAGCCCCACTTGTAAATAGAGCCTCTGTTTACTACCTTTCTGCTTGCTCTGGTACCTTTGCAGGAAGACCATTAAGCTACTGGAGATGAGCCAGCAATTCAGAGCCAAATCAAAGCCAACAGCCCCAGACTGCAGCCTCACCGTCTTCCAGCGTAATAGGCTGCTTGCGGGCAAGTTCAAACAAATGCTGCTACAGTGCCAATCTTTCAATACAGGTACAAAACAGACATTGTGGTTCAATGCTGCCGTATTGCACCCTGACATATAAATAACTGGTTTGTGACATGAAGGAACAAGCCCAAATAAATCCTTTGGGAAGAAAAATCAAGATGATTCGGAGAAAGAAGCTACTTCAAAGTTTCAGTGCATCTTTATGGGAAGGTGAACTGGGCTGCCTGGGAAGGGAAAAGCCATCAGAAGAGGAATTTGTGTGGCTACGAACAGCAACACAAGTATGATGCTCATGTCTGCTGCTTTAAAGTAGTACACAGCTAAGTGATAACAGCACATGCTATTTCAATGTGTTTTGGCTGATAAAAGGTAAGTATATCCTTGTGGGACACGGTCTTAGCCTCACAGGCCAAATATTCTTGGCCATATTTGCCAATGGGAGCGAGTGGGTGTGCAGCTGCAGCAAAGGTGGTGTTTTGGGAGCTCCTTTGAGGGACTGTGTTCAGTCCCTCAGCTAGCGCTTGAGCTTGCATGGCTTTGGATTGACCCTGGAGGAGAAGAGCAGCAGAAATATGAGGGTTTTCATCTGCGAGCTGCAATCCCATGCACAATGAGCTCCTTCTCAAGCACTATCTGTATCGACTTGCTAACAAAACCATGGGGGGATAAGGAAGCATAATCACAGTGTTGTCTCGTGGCTAAAGGGAACACAGGGGATGACACTACTGTTAGGTCCTTGCCAGCAGGCTATTTCTCTCTTTGCTGTTCCCCCTGTGCTTAGTCTGTCTCATCTATGTAGCCTGAGAACTGTGAAAAGTAAGGACAATCAAGCTCTGTGCATCTAAACAACAGCCACAGTGCAGCTTTGTATTTTAGCTAGATGCTTTGCAGCCTGCCTGGTAGAAAAGTTAAATCTTTCTATATTATTCAGAAAAAAAGTACATCATAGCAAGCTAGGTTTACAGGTGTATGTCTGAGCGCTCCCACTGGACAGATCTATTCAAATGCCAAGCACAAATAACTGAGACAGATAAGGAGCAGCCACTGTGGAGCAGAGATTACAATAGCGGACAGAGCACTCACAAGACCTTTGACCTGGTGGAAGATAAGAGACTTCATGCCGTTTTTTCCACCTGGGCTGGAAAATCTCACACGCTTAGAAGAGAAACTACAGCATCAGGAACACCACCCCAGCCTGCTGTGCTGAAGGCATTTACACTGCAGCATGCAGCAGCCCGGGAGAGACATTGACTGCGACCAGGTTCTGATGGGATGCCAAAGTAATGCTGTCACAGACCCTGAGGATGAGGTTGCAGGACAGCCTTGAACAATTTTGCTCCTGTATTTTAGTACTGGAGCTAATGTGAGCTGATTTCCTAAACCCTTCTGAAGACACATGCATTGATGTCCAGCTCTGGAGTGGCCACAGCAGTCTCCTGGGGAGCATTGAAGGCTGCATGTGGCAGCCCAGAGAAGTGCTGCATTTCCCCTGCTCTGTCCAGCTGACACTTGTCACATACCAGTTCATCTCCGTCCTCTCATGGCAAAAGTCTGCCAGGGATTGTTTTCACTGTGGATCTTCTCAAAGGATGATTTCCTCTAAATTCAGCACCCACCTTTCCCGTAGCAGGAGCTGCCCTGGTGCTTCTTTATTCCTGGCTGCCCCAGAGCTTCAGATGAGCAAGTAGATCTCCCCATGGGAACACAGACTTTTCTCCACTCCCATCTACTTCTAGAGAGTTTGGTTGCAGGCAGCAGCAGGGATGGAGCCAGACTGGTGGCAATGCCCTGACGCTGTCCCAGCACCTCCATGCTGCTGCCATGCTCAGGGGCTGCCTACTCACAACATCCAGCTGCTCTGGGGCACTGAAGAGAGTTTTCAGCAACCTGAGGTGGCTGCTAACCCACAGGGATGTCCCCTCAGGGTGAGGGTGACACCTGATTTGAGTCACAGAGGTCTACCAAACAGCACCCATGATTGCATTTGGTTATCCTCAGTTTCCCAGTGGGATCAAGTAGGCACCTCAGGATGATCCCAGCCTGCAACATGCAGGCAAAACCCTCAGTCCAGGGTGCCCCAGCCCACAGCACAGGTGTTCAGAGACCTCGCACCTAATGCAGATCACACAGAATCACACAAATGGAGCAGCAGAGCAGTGATACTCATGGGGGATGATAAAGCTTCGCCGTCTAGGATGATAAACACCATCGGTGGCTGCTTAATAGGTAATGTGGGGTTGGCACAGGCCCAGGGCAGAAGTTACATGCCTGCGAGTATGTATATGTGTGACTTCCCATAAATCCACGTCTGACACAAGGACCTTTGTGAACTGGGCTATAAATAATTAACTGGATGTGTCTGTATTTCTTTTTGCAGCATCACCGTCACTCAGGGAGGAGCTCGGTCCCCTGTTCTTATGATGCCTTGGACCATGTGGTCAGGAGGGGCAGGTGATGGTTCAGGCAGGCTCACCCTTCGCTGCAGCCTGCCTGGACATCCTGTAATGACTCTACCAGTTTGTTCCCAGCCAAGAAAAGCAGCTTCACATCCTATGTGAAGAAATCACTAGAAGGTGAATGCAATATAACCCTTGGCAGCTTCTTCCTGGTATAAATTAGGTCTTATTTTGAGGAATTTATGATTAAAGTGAATCAAGAACAGTAACCTTTCTGATTATAAGCTGAAGGTAGTCTCTGATTTATTTCTCGTGACGCATTTGGTCATGTTGTGTTGTCTTTGCAAATCTGTATTTTTATCACAGTGACATGTTTCTCAGGTTTAGGTTACATTTCTAATAAATATCTGATGCCTTGTTGATTTCCTGTATCATATTTCATTAGTCTTAGAGAAGAAAGGAGTACCATTTTTATAAAAACCAGAAGTCTTAAAAGGAGTTTCTAACATGGGGCTTGTCTACACTTAACAAGGGATAGCCAGCTCTCCAACAGTGCTGGTATTGTTTAGCGTGGTGCAACCTGCCTTTGCATGGACTTGGTTATCATAGGATAAAGGCGCCTTATGCCCATGTAACAATTTCCATGTGTGAAGAGGAATAACTCCAAAGCTATAAATCAAATTCACATCAAGGCTTTTAGTGGCATAGCTTCAACTGGTAAAAATCATACAGCTAATGGAGATGCAGCTGAAATGGGGAGAGAAATCCTGGTCTAGAAACAGAATATACTTGTATGGGAGCCATCTGTGTAGGTAAAGAGTTTTTGGGTGCTTGTCCACAGACCTAAGATACATCAGCATTGCATACTGGTGTGTATTGCTCTCCTTTGGTCATAACATGGAGAAAATATTCTGCCTCAGGACTGGTTCATGGGCCAGCAAAGGAAAATGGGACAATTTGCCATGAGTTCTGGGTGCCAAGGAGGGCTCAGGAGTGGGTTCCCCGTGTGCAGCTCAGGGCACAGCCTCCCACATTTGAGGGATGGAGCAGCTTGAAGGGAAAAGGCAGCAGTGGTGGAATAATTCCCTGCAGAACATGCTTGGCTTAAGGCCCAGGCATGTGTTTCTGTCACCACTGTGTGCCTCCATCAGTGCACTACAATAAGGGGCTGAAATCTTTGTTATTCAAATATCCTCCTCATGATAAACTGCATTATCCTCAGTATTTTCAAGGATCCCTCTCACAGACATCTCTCTCGTTTCATTAACTCAGTTGCTTGAGATGAAATCCCTTCTTCCTTAATTGCTCTGCTCCAACCATCCCTGTTACTCTTCATGAAAGAGGCAGACAATAATCCTAATATCTTCCCTTTTTTGTCACTGTTTCTTAACAAGAAGAGCCTTGAAATCATTGCCCCTTATTTCCCAGCCCTAGCCAGCCGATAGGAAATAATTAACTCCTATCTGTGCTGACGGAGTGGTGGCTGGTGTATTGCCAGTTCCAGGTAGTTTGTTTTTCTTGCTTTATCGCCTGCTGCAGAAGTAAGGCTGTGAGATTATTTAGCAAAGCTCTGTCTGCATGTTTATCACTACAAGTTTGAAGTAACAGTGCTGGTAATGATTTCATTTTATTTTATTATTTTCTTAAATAAAGGGTTTTGTTTAGTCTCAGTGATGCAAATGACAAATCTTCTTGGATTCGTTTCATTTAACGAACAAGATTGTCTTTGCTGCAGACACTGTCGCAGCAGATGATCACACAGGAACACCCAAGGGAGGCAGGTGGCTGGGAGCTGATCTGTGGCAGCTTTGCTGCTGGAGCGGCATGAGCTGCCCCATGGCTCCTGCAGGGGAGAGGGCAGCAGGACTTTGCTTGGACTTCCACCAGACTTCCAATCAAATGCTGCACAGAAGTGGCTTTGTCTGATCATCCCAAAGCTCAGCATCCAGGCGGCCAACAGCAGATGCCAAGAGAGGCGCAAGAGCATGAGCCAGCATATCTAATAGATGTTTCTCCCTGACTTGTAACTTGCAATTCAGGGACTTTCTGCCATAAGAGTGGCTTTCACTGATGCCTCCACCAGCTCTTCTGAGCCTGTTTAAGCCTTAGCACTCACAACATCCTACAGCTGCTTTAGGTGCTTGTTCTGAATCTGACACCTGGCAATCTCACTCTGTGCCCCCAGTACTTGTGTGCTGGGAAGGACAACGAACAACCTTTCCCTGCACTCACTCCCCCTGCCACTCAGGATTTATTATCTTCCATCCCTCCAGCTGTGACTGGGAAATAATGTTGCTAAATCTCAGCTGAGGTAAAAATGCATTAATTACTTCCTTGATTAATTACTGAAGGATCATTTCCTCTCTGTGATACATGGAAACCCCCAAACTTCTTGAATCTGAAGTGCACTCAAGGTGTTCAGTGTCACATCCATCATGCCTGTGAACGTCACTGCTGACAGAGGCACATGTGGCAGCTCAGACACCCTCTGTGCAGTGATAAGAGACACATATTCAACCTCTGTCTTGCTATGAAGGGTATGCAAGAAACGTGGCAGTAGAAAAATACTTCCGTTTGGGAGAGACGTGACCCCTTCTTATAGCCGACGCAAAACTGATCTCCACACCTGCAGCTTCCCTGCTTGGTCTTCTTGGCAGGAACCCCCAGCTCCTAGTGTCTTCTGGAAATCTCAGCTACCAAATCACTTGTTTTTTCAGGAAGAAGGCAATTTAAATATCCCGCATTCCAATCCAGATGTAGTTGAAGTTTTTAATATTCAGGCAAAATGTTTGTTATGGGGTAGCCTGTGTGCAGAATAAGCATTCTGGATCTTGGAAACTGTTTGTCTAGCCCATGACCGACTCTGAAAGAAGTGGAGCCATAGAGAGCTCTGATGATCCCACATTGCTGCAAGAAGCAGACAGACATTGTGCAACCACCCAGCACAGCCCAGTGCAATCCCTGGTCAGCATGCAGACAGGCTGCTCAAAACTCTTCAGCCTGGAGGAGCACAAAGAAGCCCAAGTTTTACATTTTCCTGGCCAGAGGAACGATCTCTAGAACTTTTGCTAGATCTAAATGATCATGTCCAACCTTGCTGCACTGGGCTTGTGTGATAACACAAGATAGCAGTGCACTGCTGAGGTATGTGTTTTGGAGACCCTTTATCTCTGACACAGCAGATGTTTTCGAGGTTTTCAGCAGCACAAGCGTGTAATGGAAACACAGCTCTGCTTGAGAATGGCTAACTCATCCCCTGTCCCATGGTCTGAGTCCCGTCTCTCCTTATTTATAGCAACGACACCCCAAAGTATCATCTGTCACACAAGGCTGAATGCACACTAAATGAATGCACGCTGGATGCCTTTGTAAGTGTCCAGTGCCCTCAGACATATAGGAGAACTCAGGGATAGGTTTGCTCCCGAAGAGGACAAGACCACTTGCACCCTATCTTTCAGTGAGACCTGCACATCTTTCCGCCACTGAAATCAGCACGAAGCATGGACTCAGACCCACAGCCCTCATGCATTTGTTTCCACCTTCCTTGGCATGGCTGAAGCATCTCAGGATGAGAAGCTGTTGTCCATTCCTCTGCTTTGCAGGGAAAGCCAGAGCATCTCACTCTCCAGGACTGTCAAAACTGAGCCATCCACTGCCATAAAATGCACTCTGATAGCAGGGGGGAGAACGAGGATGGTAAAGCAGCAGTCAGCATGAGGCTTGCAGCCGCAGAGGAAGACCTTTGTCATGTCACAGGGAGAATCCATCTTTTATCTCTGCTCTAACTTCTTCATGCAGCTTCTGACTCTATCCCCTGCAGTTTCCCAGCTTATCAGCTCCTCTGCCTGGTGATCAGCCAAGTAGTTTTAGGGCAGGGGAGTGACAAGGTGGTGCAGCATTTGAGCAGTTGATCAGAAAGACATCCTTGACCAGGAGCAGGTGGCCAGGAGTAATTTCCCTTCAGAGCTCAGCACCTCTGCCCCATGCTGATGTTGTGAAGACCTCAGGTCTTCCTTTATTTTGCCCTCTGGCTGCTGGGTAAAAGTAGAAGATGATTCTCAGCGCCTGTGAAGTACCAAAGCCAAGTCCTTGTGCGAGACTCAGGCTCCTTGCTGGGAGGTGCCTTTTGAAATATAAGGCTATGGGGTGCTCCGCAGCTTGTAAAAGGTGGCACAGGAGCTGTGTGGATGTTAACAGGACAAATGTCTCCTTCATGGTTACCTCACTGGGTGCTGAACCAAGCAGAGCAAATCCTGGTGTCTCTGGGCTGTGGTCCCTGTGTTGTCTCCATGCTCAGCCATGGGGCTGGCACTGGTCTTGTTGGTGAGAGGGAAGCAGAGGCTGGAGTGATTTGGAAAGCGAGCGTGGAAAGAAAATGCTGGCAAGGTTTCCATTCCCAAAAACCAGAGGGGGCTTCAGGCATGCCTCCGGTTTGTCAGCACCCAGCATGGTATGAGGCCTGACCAGCAATGGCCTGACATGGCCAGAGCAGAGATAGGAAGCAAGTGAACCTTCAGAGACAGAGCATGGTCACTGCCAGCTCCATTTCTAGAGCACGAGCAAGTGAAACATGAGGAGCCTTTATATCTCACCCACTAGAACCTTCCCTATTGGTACAGCAGCATTTTTACTGCCAGTTTCTGAGCCTGGATTTCCAGGCCCGTGGCTACTGGTGATCCAGCAGGAGCTGCTCTGACAGCACGGCCCAGAGGTGCTGCCTGACCCTGCCAGACATAACTTGGACACAGCGAGTGCTTCATTGTCCCTGGGGCTGTTTGGAGATGCTCTGCCTGTCCAGCAGGCAGGAGGGAGGAGTGAAGCATTTCCAACTGGAGCCAAGAACACTAATGGATGCATTTCTTTTCCCAAGGCAGGCAAATTATTTCTGCTCCCAGCTGACCCTTCGACCACAAAAAACACCATAAAACAGCAAGAGTGTGTAAAAAATAAACACAGGCATGCATCAGCCTTCCGGATTCCCGTCCCTTGAGCCAGCGGAGCTTGGGCCGCTGGCAGAAGGAATGTGGTGTTGCATCGGGAGCCATCAGGATGGGATCAGGGACAGAAACGTTTTATAATCGGCCTCTGGACCCCACTGAGGAGCAGAGGGAAGGAAGAAGAGCGTGTGTGATGAGTACTCAAATTGCAAAGGGGAGTGGATTTGAATCTCGCCTGCCTGTTTTACAGGGACTGGGATTTACAGCACAAACTGCTTGCTCTGCTCCTTTGTCTCTCTCTGTCTTGGCTTCCCTGGCTGAGTTTACATCAGGGCTGTCCTGACCAGTCAGGAGATCTGCAGAGGAGATGCAGCACATGGGGCAAGATTCATGTTGTAGGGCCTCAAGGATCTGTAGGGAAATGATAAATGGAAGCAGGTGTTTGTTCCTCCCCATCCGCTTGCAACCTGGCAGCTAGAGACATGGGGGACTGAGGCCAAGTGGGTTTCCATCCTGCAAGAACAATCTGTAAGGGTGTCAGAGCCAGACTGTAGACACCCACTACAAGCTAAGAGACACTGAAATTCACACCAGACCAGACATCCTGCAATGACACTGGAAACCAACAGAATCTGGATCTAGAGAGAGGTGCATGGTCTGCTTAGCTCACTGACAGCTGCATTTGGGATTCACCATCTGGGGCAATGGACTGTGAGGACCATCCTTGTTTTACTCAAAGGTTTTGCGCCTGGGAATGAAAGGTGTCATGTGGCTTTGGCCTCCACTGGGATACAGGAATATGAATGCCAAACCAGCTGGCATCAGCATGGGAAGGGGCTAAAACTCCTTAGATCTGCTCCTGGTCACCCTAAAAAATCCACCCTAGAAAGCTTGCATGGACTGAGACAGCAAAGGAAGATTTACCCTACAGCATCTGCCCCCAGTTAGGCTCCACCAGTGTCTCCAACTTACCTGCTTTCCAAAGGTGCATTTTACCACTGAGAACTGGAGCTCTTGCTGTTCCACACAGCCTTCACAGAAAGCTGCTGACTGTTTTCTGGTGACTTCAGCTTTCCCTCTTACAGACCAAGGAGTGACATAATCCTCCTATACCCAGTATTCATACTCTGTCAGTAAGTATTCTTCTTAAAAAGTTGTTTTGGTAAAAAAAGAAGATTGTTTGTGTCTCATTGGCAGGGGGACACGAGCAGCAGTCTAAGGGAAAGCAAGTCATTCTGAGAAATTTCCTGCAGAAAGTAACCTACATTTTTTCTCACCATTGTATTTCTAGTTGTTCCTCTTTAACGCATTTATTTTTCAAAATGTCCAAAACAGACAAACAAAAGCAACAAGTTCCTTTCAAACTTAGCTTGCTAGAATTAAGAATTAAAAAGATGGAGATAAACGTGGTGGTTTCTTAGCTGTCCTTTTTGTGAAGCACAACTGCCTCCAGTAGCACCCCCAGGCCCATCCCAGCCACCGGCTCTCTCCTCGGGCTCCTTGACCTCCTGAGTAGCACCAGGCTCGGTGGTCAAACATGGTGCTGGTTGTGGTATTGTGTCACACTTCAGTGCCTGCATACACACAGTGCCCTCCCTCCCTTGCTGTCTTTTGGGGATGAGCCCAGCTGACCATCCAGACCAGACATGCAAATGCTGATATAAAAGAGGGCAATTCCCATCAAAATGGGCTGTTCTCTTGATGGTCAGCTTGCAGCAAGACATTCTGCATGCCAGCATTCAATATCACTTTCCTCTTCTTAACTATTTAAATGCAAGATTCATATTGATTTAGGCTAGGGTTTTAAAATCAGCCAGGGTCTTTACAATCAACTAATCACAGTTCCCATGAAACCAGAGACTCTGCATCCCTGCCCACCTACTTTTGTTATGTGCAGCACTTTCTCAGCACATTCTGAAATATTTCAAGCACTGCATTTCTTTTTTCAAAATGTGAAGTGCTAACGGCCGTGGGGCCTGCAGCAGAATCCGGGCTGTTCTGCAGAAAACGCTCTCTGAGCGAGACGCTAAGCCCAAGTTTATGAAACGCACTTGGAAAGAGCTCAGCGGCCCAAATCCCAGTGCTAACAGAACAGTTCTGAGTCGGCTGCAAATAACAGGCTCTTACTGTCCAGCCACAGCGCGATCCCACTGAGCTTTGGCACAGGGTAATTCCGGTGTCAGATATTTTCATGAGACCCTACTTGACATTTTGGCCGGAAATCCTGTGGCATGTTTTGATATTCCATGACACACCGCGTTAACCGCATGGGTTTCCTCCACTGCTTTGACTGACAGTGCTCCAGCAGAAAGTAGAGCCTCTGGATGAGCCCTTCCCCCCCAATCCCCCCCCCTCCCAGCACAATAGCATCAGGCTATTGAAAGCACGCTGCTAGATCCAAAATCCCCTGGGAGAAATAACCACTGTTCTGGAGCCTGCATGGCTGCGTCCTCCCAGACAGATGCATATGCAGTTTCCTAAGGCGAGGCAGACACTGAACACAATACTTCTGAAGAGGATCTTCTGGGGGCGTGCAGATAGTTAAGCCCCGCTGTTGGCATCACTCCACCACTGAAAGGATTTTCCCTCTAACCTGGCTCAAGGCACAGATATTGCTGCATGTTGGCAATGGATCACCAGCCCAGCAGGTCTCAGGTGGGAGGTGATGCCTCTTGCCTTGTCAGGATATCAGGACAGCAAGAGGTGCGGGAAGTACCTAGCTGCCTCTCAGCTGGGCAGCCACATCTGGAGATATCATCCATGGGATGGGAGATCTCCATGGAAAGAAGCCCATGTCCCAGCCACAGGCCCTGTCCTAGGACCTGCCACACTCTGTCACCTGGCATGACACAGGGATGTGAATCACGAATATAGGGCTCTACTTGGGCATACAGCAGCCTGGAGAGAAGCAGGAGCATTGAGCACAAGTTGGGGTGGATGCAGTTGACTGCTTGGATCCAAATCCTCTCTGCTTGACATGGTCACATCTACCTACAAACCATAATCTGCCCGTGAGCTCCTACCTTTTGCTTGAGCTCCTCCCTGTTAACCGAATCTGCTCTGTAACAAGACCAAGGCCAAGAGAAGCTGAGACCAGCAGGAGACTCTGACAAAGACCCAGGTTCTGCAGCAGTAGCTGTTATCCCACTCCCCACACCAATTCCCTTTTAGGGTGAAGGAACAGCCCTCATGAAGCAGACAGACTGCAGCCGGCCATCACCTTCAGAGCCAGCCATGGACAAAGGAGGTGTCTGAATGAACCAGGGGAGTACTAGGAAGGACTTGGACTCTGGCATCACTGGGGCTGCAGAAATCCAAAGGGCTGCAAAGCCATTTCCCAGTGGGGCTGACAGTTCTTCTGTGGGATTTGTCACATGTGGACATTTTTCAGGAAGCTGAGGATGCTGAAGGCATTCAGGAAAACATACTCGAGACATAACCAGGCACTGCAGTTGTATGCATCTATGGATGACACTTTAAATCCAAAAGCAGGCACATCACCTACCCACACTTTCATCCCTCCCCTACTATTCTACATGATCTCTTATACCAAGCAGCTTCTCTGCCCTTTGGGCACGTGATCCAAAGCCACTTCAATGCCCTGAAGTCCAGTTCAGACCCATTTGCTCCTGCAGTGGGAGCTGAGCATCTTCAGGGAGAGGGGCAGCAGAGGAAGGGAAGGAAAGCAACACACTCCATGCCAAAACAATAAACTTCATCAAATCAGTCAGAAAGGTGGACCAGGCAGCACCAGAGGCAGCAAGAGGAGAAGCACAGGACAAATTCCCAGAGGCAGAAGGCAGAGGATTCGTCGTCAGCTGTTGAGTAGGATAGCAGGGAGCAGACAGCCGCAAGGAGGCATGGAAAGACCAGACTGGGAGGCTGCCAAGGAAGAGAGAAAGTCGCATTAAATCTTATTTGTCTTTAAACAAAGTGTTCTAATTGCTAACAAAGGGATTTCAAGCAAATTGTAGTAAAACTGAGTTATTCTGATCAATTACACAGTCAAGCAAATTACAGAAGGAGTCTGAAATATTGCCAGATACAAGAGAGAGATGGAGAAAGAGGAGGAGGAGGAGTCGAAGAGAAGGTGGGGGAGGCAGCAATTTGAGGGAGGAAAATTACTTGATGGCTTGATAAGGAGAATTATTAAGCATAAATTTGAGATGCAGGTTGCTAAATCTGAATACAAAATCAAGGAAAGAAATTAAAATTGTGATTTAAGGATGGTGAAATCTGAGCAGGGGCAAAGAGGGAAAAAAAATGTGCAGAGAAGCATTAGAGACAGACGCTGTATAGGTGTCTGCAAAGATCATTGCTAACCACTGCAAGCTGAAAGCAAGGCATGACCCAGAAAATGATGGCTTTGTGGTGAGGACACTGGACTGGTGCTGAGCTGGCATCAAGCCATGTTCCTGACCATCTGACCCACAGCCTCTTCAAAGCACTTAGCAGTGACCCATGTTGTCTCTGGCAGAGTCTCAAAGACCACAAACCTGCCATAATTAGAGGAAAGACAGATCAGTGCTGACTCCTCAGCCTTGTCACGCCTTACCTGAAAATCAGCTGGCGCTTCTTCTGCTGTCTGTTTTGCAGCTTTAAACTAGAATCCCTCAATGTGTGTTCATACAGCATCCAGAGCAACAGGCAGGGTTGTTGCAGGGCATACAAGCCAAGCCAAACCACTGCTTTAAAGGAACAAGACTGAAATCCCACCACTGCACACAGCCGCATGGCTGGTGGCTTTCACTCAGGGACAGCATCTCATGGGATCAGCCAAATAAATGAGCCCTGTCTGATTCAGTTCCTGGAGGTCCCCAGCCGCAATGCAGGGTCTGCAGTTTGCAGACATTTGAACAAGTCGCCTTCAATTTCATTTTTCCAAAAAATAGGATGGAGTAGCTTTGCAGTGGATCAGTCCTGCTCACTGAGCCGCTGCATGCTCCGCATGGTAATCATGGAGCGGGCAGCAGGGCTAGGGAGCACATCCTCACTGTTCTTGCATGAGATGCACAGAGACAACTCACACCACCCAAAACTGGCAAAGAAGGGCTTGCACAAAGGACTTGGTGGCTCTTAGGATCTAGTCTGCTACTGCAGCTGTCAGAAAAGCACCGGGAGGGTGCTCCACGAGTAGCGGTGGATCCCCTACCCTCTCAAGGACAACTGAAACAGGAGGGCCCAGGAGTCAGGGGTGACTGGAAACAGGTCCCTTCTAGGAAGGGTAGGCAGACCCCCCCAAGCCTACCTCACCTGCCCAGGTGCCACTGGGCAATCGGTATGTGGCTCTGGAGGAGCAAGTGAGGGAGGTTGAGGATGAAGGTAGTTCTGAGAGGTTGTCTGGGGTGTGCCGATCACTCAAATCCCCACGCCTCAGGACTGCATCTACCAAGAAGAAAAGGAGGGCGATCGTTGTAGGGGACTCCCTCCTGAGGGGAACGAAGGGTCCTGTTTGCCAACCGGACCCTACCCATAGGGAGGTCTGCTGCCATCCTGGGGCCGGGTTAAGCAAAATTGCAAAGAGGATCCCTGTCCTGGTGAAATCGTCTGACTACTACCCGCTGCTGGTAGTCCAGGTAAGCAGTGACATGGTGACTGGGAAGAGCTTGAGGGCGATCAAGAGGGACTTCAGGAAGCTGGGGCGGTTAGTTGAGGGGTCTGGGGCACAGGTGGTGTTTGGCTACATCCCTTCAGTGGCAGCGAGAAGCAGTGACAGGTACGAGGAGACCCACCTCGTCAACACCTGCCTGAGAGGCTGGTGCTGTCAGGGGAACTTTGGTTTTTTTGACCATGGGGCAGTCTATTCGGCACCTGGTCTGCTGGTGCCAGATGGGGCCCAGCTGTCCTGAAGGGGGAAGAGGATTTTTGCCCTGCAGTTGGTGGGACTAGCGGAGAGGGCTTTAAACTAGATTCAAAGGGGGAAGGGATTAAAACCCAGTGCACCAGAGATCAGCCTAGGAGGGGTGTGCCAGGGTCT